>JAAVVG010000017.1:529284-655821 GCA_012976225.1 Golubevia sp. BC0850 | reverse complement strand
AGTCGGTAGATCAGCGGTGAGAGCTAGAGAGAAGAAGAGGTTGGCAGAAGAAGGAGAGGATGATGAAGAGGAGGACAGTGATTTGGAAGTGGATTTGAATGAAGAGGAAGAGGATGAAGAGGCAGAAGCAGAAAAGCATTCTCTAGCTGCTGCGAAGAAAGAACTTTCATTAGATTCAAAAACTTCAGCTCTTCTAGACGCTCAAGCTGAAGCTGCCATCAGAGCTGAAAAGGATCAAGATGAAGATGCAGCTGGTCCCTCTACTTCAAAGCTCTCATCCGACAAGAAATCAAAGAATAAAGCCAAGAGAGTCAGATCTGCAAAGGAGGTTCCTGTAGGAGACGATTCAAATCGGATAGCTGTAGTCAACATGGATTGGGATCATTTAAGAGCTTTGGATCTTTTCAAGGTCTTTTCTTCCCTCGTCAGCCCAACTGCTCCTCCAGCTTCCTCTCTACCCAAAACTTCAAGTTTCAAAATTGATTCGGATCCAAGGAAAGCAAAGCAAACATCTCAAGTTCAAGGAGAGCTGTTCTACGTTAGAGTCTATCCTTCAGATTTTGGAAGAGAGAGAATGGAGAGAGAAGATAGAGAAGGTCCTCCGAAAGAGATTTTTGAAGGCCAAAAAGGAAAGAAGAACAAGAAAAAGAAGAAGAGCAAGAGAGATGATAGTGATTTGAGTGAGGATGAAGATGATGATCCTCTAGTTCAAGTAGATGATGGAGAGGAGTTCGATGTCGAAAAGCTGAGGAAATACCAGCTGGAAAGACTGAGGTGAGTAGAGTCAGGTCCATGAGGTTAATTCATCTATCTGTACTCCAGCCAAAACTTACTCTCGGTCCTCTCAACTCTCCCTAGATACTTCTACGCTGTTGCCACCTTCTCTTCAAAGGAAGCTGCCAGGTTCGTCTACGATCAAATCGATGGCACCGAAATGGAAAGAACTGCAAACATCTTTGATCTTCGTTTCGTTCCCGAAGGAATGGAATTTCCAGAAGGTCCAGGAGAAGCTGCTTCTGGAGAGAAAGCTGTCGAAGGAGGTTGGAGAGACGAATGTAGAGAGGAGGTTAGCAGTGGTAAGGGAGCCAAGAGCTACAAGGGAGTGGACTGGAGGACTGATGTGAGTATTATACAGAGTTTCTCGTCAGCAACCCAAAGCAAGACGAGCCTTTTGCCGAGTTTCTGATGCTTCTACACCACACGCGTGACATTCTTCTCCTTTCCTTCCCCTCGATTCTCTCTCTGATAGGCTCTTCGACACTCTAAGGTCTCTCTCACCTGGGATGCAGATGATCCGGAAAGAACCGCTCTCACTCGACGTCGTCATGCTTTAGAGACCTCCAAATCCAAGAAAGGAAAGAAAGGGCCTACAGCAGCTGAACTCAGAGACGACGATTTCAGGGCTTACTTAGGATCAGGTTCGGAAAGTGAAGGAGAAGATAACCCAGAAGCTAGAGAAACTTTTAGAAAGTTAATGAATCTAGACGGGGACGGCAAAGATTCTTCGAAAGGGGTCTTTGGAAGAAAGAGAGATGGAGGCGTAGGAGGTGGAATGGGAGAAGAGGAAGGAGACATGCAAGTTACCTTCATGCCTGGACTTTCTGAAGCAGCTGCTCGGAAAGCTAGAGGAGAGAAAAAGAAGGTCGAAGATGGAGAGGAAACCACTTTAGAAAAGTACATGAGGAAGCAGAGAGAAAAGAAGGAGAAGAGAAAGAACAAACCTGGCGAGGAAGAGAAGAAAGATGAAAATGAAGAGGATGAAGATGAAGGTGGAGAAGGAGGAAATCTTGGTTGGGACGATCCTTTCTTCCAAGAAGCTGGAGAAGAAATGGATTTCGAAGCTGCTTTGGCTGCCGAGGAAGGAGACGAGCCTAGCTCCAAGGATCTGAGATCGAAGAAAGACAAGAGGTCAAAGAAGAACAAACAGAACCTTTCACCTGAAAAAGAAGCAGAACTGGCAAGATCAAAGGCGGAATTAGAGTTGATGGTAGACGACGATTCTGGAGATGAATTGAATGGAGGGAAATCTAGTTCAAGAGCTCACTTCAATATGAAAGATGTCATCAGAGCAGAGAAAGGACTAGACAAGAAACCCAAGAAAAGCAAGAAATACCGAAAGAACAAGGAAGACGAAGATGAAAGAGGACCCGGTGCTACTCAACCTGGATTCGAAATCGATGTCGGTGATTCGAGATTCAGTAACCTATTGGAAGATCATAGATTCGCTCTTGATCCAAGTCATCCAAGTTTCATCAAGACCAAAGGAATGGACAAATTGATGGAAGAAAGAAGGAAGAAACAGAGAGGTAGAATGGGAGAAGACGCTCCTAGAGAGGAGTCGGGTAAACCTGATGGACAGCAGGGAAACAAGGAAGAGGATTGGAAAGCTATTGTCGGTAGAATGAACAAGAGAGATAGAGATGGAGAGGGAGAGAAGGCAAGTGGGGGAAAATCAGCAAATGGGAAGGGGAAGAAACGAAAAGTCTGATTTGTTGCAATTCATCTTACCTGTCGCTTTAATCAATCATTGCATCTTTTCTCTTAGATTTTGTTCAGAATTTTATCGCTGTTTTCCTAGTTTCTTCGAGACGCAAGTCATTCTGAAAATTTCGCTGTTTTGTTCTCTCAGGGTTCGAAATGTAGCCACCTCAAGCGAAGTAGGCTCGCCACAAAGTTCACAGAGACCCGAGGAGAGAAAAAAACGTGAGAGGGAAAGAGGGAAAACTAGTTACAAGTCTGTCACAATAAGAATGACAGATCTAAAATGAGAAAAGGGATAGGAGAGACGATTGCTCAAACGGGCAGGACGCCCGATTCAATACTTGATACCATAGACGGCATTTTGTTTCTTCCTGAGCGTTCTAGAGTCAGATCGAATCTTGAAGTGGACTTTCAGATTAGTTGTAGAACTTGCGGTTCTCATTGGCTCCGAACAGATCCATACGAATTTCAGGAAGCATCTTTAGGAGAGGAAGGAAACAAGAGTAGGCAAAGAAGAAAGTTCAGTTAAGTGGCTATGATGGACCGGAGGTCTGATGGGGCAGAAGAAACTGGGAGGTTGACTCACTCTGTCTTCTAGTAGACGCAAACGTTCATCCAAAGTGTTGTTGATCTTGATCCTTCCACCGTGTCCAGCTAGAATGACTCCTCCAGCACTGATAAATCATCGATCGAAAGACAAAGATGGAAATCAAGAAATCGAAGGGAAGATCGAGGAGGAAAAGGTGAGTCTGCGCTACGGATGCTCAGGACCTGACATCGTCCCGAAATCTTCTTTCAAGACTCACCAATCCTTGGATAATCCTTCTTCAACCTTGACCTCAACCTCCCTACCACTCTTCTCTTGGTATTTCTGCTTGGCAGCTTCCGAGGCAGTTTGAACCATCTGGACGTCAGTCGAACGAGCTGTGATAGTGACTGTTGATTCGGTCAATTGAAGGAGTCCCTGTTAAATTGATATTGTTAGAGTAGAATCAGTCGTTACTCTCTGATCATTGAGAGATGATTTAGACCTTTGTTCGCATGTAGAGGAGGAGGAAGGAGGCCCTGACAGGATCCCCTCATCACAAGTCGACCGCCCTCTCCTCCGTAGCCTGTCGAGAACTTCTTGATCATTGTTACAATATATTCAGGTCCGATCCGACTCTCGATCGAGACAGCAGAGGTGTTTGACTCGACGTTCTGCTGCCCACGCTCTCCACCACCCAGCTGTCCTCCCCCTTCAGCTCCCTGTCTTCCGCTCGAACATCACCATCAATCAGCCTTTGGGTTCAGAAAGACTTCTTGTACTAACCTGCAGAACCAATCCTTCCAGCAACTTTCCATATTTAGCTTGATCCTTAGTCAAATCATTCAAACCACTTCTGGACTGCTCGAACAGTTCTTGTAGATGTTGTTCTCTGGTTTGTAGGACTTTGAGACGAGATGCGTTTGTTTGGTTCGATGTGGCACTATGATTCGATTTCGAATTGAAGGTTAAACGGAACGGATTGATGGGATTTTGGTTGAGGAGAGGTTGAGGTAGATAGGAGAGGGGCAAGGGTCGGAGGTTTGAAGTAATGTCCAGGTTTGAGAGATGATTCAGAAGTGCATTTCAATGGGGTAGAATTAGAATGGTAGATTCTCAGAAGTCACATCGGACTAATGCGAACCCCCTTCAGCTTCTAGATAGGAGGGAGGAAGGGAGACCATCACAACTCACATCTTCTGAGCAACTTCAGCTTGCTTGGTCTTCTTCTCGTAAGCCTCATCAATAGAGATAGCTTCTTGACGAACGATCTTTGCCTAAACACATTCCAATGAGCAGTTCCAGGGGAGAGAAGAGCAAGATCAGTAGGAGGTCACCTCCAACTTTGTTTGCTCTAGTCGCAGCGCTTACCTTTTCGATGGCGAACTCCTCGTCAGCCTTGACTTGGATCTCACGAGCCTTCTCCATTGCCTCTTGCTTGATGAAGGCGACCTGTGAAGGAGGGTAGATCGGGGGAGTGAGTTCAAGGGGCCTAGCAGTTGCCCTGCAGGCTGCTGCCAGCTGAGATGAATTGAACTGAAGAGCTGCTTACCATTTTCTTCATCTCGGATAGAACTTCATCATCGTTCATTGGTCTTGACATGATTGGGGATAAGAAGAATCAGAGTAGGAGGTGGTGGTTTGGTCGAGAGCAACGTTCAGGAGAATTGAACTTCCTCGCTTTTCCTCTCCACCCGCAATCCATCTCAATCAAGCTTCAAAATGTCTCAAAACAACTCTTCTCAATCTCCTTCCCAAGGTGGTGGAACTGGTAGACACATACGGTGACTACTCTTATGGATCTAGTGGAGAAAACTCTCAAGTGAGTGGCTTGCACTTCTATCTCTCTCATCTCGTCTCTTTCGCTCTTCGCTCCCAGCTTCGCAATTTTTCGCTCTTTTCAACCTTTTGCCTGACTTCCCATGATGTTCATCTCTCTATTCTCTTTTCCAGGGAAACCACTATTGTTCTCGTGACTATGGTAGTGGTGCCAATCCAAGTTATGTGGGTGTATAGATTGTATTATTTAGAACCGTCGCTCAAAAGTCGGTATCTTTTCTGCTTCTACTGGCATTCTCTGCTCCCACGTTCTGCTATCCCCAAACAACTGATCTTACAGCACTAGTGAGACAATGACAATCATATCCGATACTCGGAAACACCAGTTCAGCGCTGACCTTTTGCATTCCTCTCCTTCCGCTTTCTTCTTTGCCCTCTTTTTGCTATTAGCTCAAACTCAAATGGATCCTACTACTACTCCAACCCAGACAAGTCTACTTACTACAACGATGGAAATGGTGCTTCCACCTACACCGCTCCTAACGGAAACGTCTACAAGAAGTAGGCAGCCAGAAGTAGACCTATCAGTATGATGACTCATTCGACTCTTCCCGCGCTTAATTTTCGATTTCTCGTCCCTTCTTAAAAGATGAGTCTCCATTTGCTTCCTTCTTCCTCAAGTTACTGGCTCACACTTTCTCCGTTCACGACTTCATCCCGTCATTTTCTCCTTTCTCCTTTTCACCAGTCTCACTTCTCCCTTCTCCTTTCTCCCTTCTCCCTTCTCCCTTTCTTTCACTCTTTCTACTACTTTACTCGAATTCAACATCTCTTTTGTCCTGACTTTGGACCACCGTTTTCTCTGAGAGAGACATTTGAGATTGAGTCAATCAACTTTCACCTCCTCTACCCGCAAATCTCATCTTCCTATGATTGATTCTTAGAATCCTACGTTCGCTGAAGAAATTCATTACATTTATTAGAAGCGGTTCTTACTTTCCACAAGTGAGTCCTCCGAACCCTATCACTCTACAGGATGAACTTAGGGTGGAAAGAGTCCCAGCCTCACCACTCTTCCAACGGATTGGCCCCTGATCCCTCATGATTCGGGATTCTGGACAGTAGAAAACTCTCTTAAAATCACTCGTTCCTCTTAACGTGACGCTCTGACTCTTTCATCTCAGTCGCCGTCATTTCGAAATCGACTGGATTCTTGCCACTCCCCTCGACCCGACGCTTCCCTCCTTATCAGCTCGAAAGACTAGTAAAATGCTCATAAGATCCAGTCTAAGATAAGGCCTTCAATGAAGAAGAAGAGTAGAGGTCAAAGGGGACCAAGATGGGGGTCTCGAAAGCCCCTTAAATACGACCCACTTTTCAGTCTCTTTATCTCTCCCCATCACCGCATCACCTCTCAAGTCAACTCTGCTCCTCATCCTCTTCAGAAAAAGTTCAAATGCGTTTTCAATTCTTGCTCTTTGTTGCTCTGGCTCGCGTCGCCATTGCTTCCCCAATTTCTTCAATTGGCAATGTCGACAATGGTGGCGTCGCTGTGAGTTCCTTGTGATGAATCTTTCGAACTTTCTCCCACACAGCCTCATCATCTATTTCTTCTTTCTTCTCTCTTTTCAATCCGCAGGCTCAGTACTACACTCGCGAGAGTCTAGCTTCCTATCTCCACCGTCGTCAAACAGGTCTCATCCAATCTATAGGAAAGCTAATTCAAACTTTAGAAGACGATTTTGGCGTCACTGCGGTCTCAGAAGCACTCGATGCCATCAGTGGAGGAACTATTGTGAGTGTAAAATGGACTCAAGGTGTCGAAGGTTCTGCTAACTCAAAGTCATCACTCTTTCTGCAGTCTGATCTCGAAGTAGCCTTAGGACTTACTCAAGCTGAACAAGGCCTTGGACTTGGCTCAGACGACCCACTTCCAGACGGCTTGATTCAGAATATAGGAAACTTGATCAAGTTCTTTGAGGACACTGTTGGCATTACTGCTTTGGAGGCAGTCCTAGATGAGGCTCTTGGAGGGAACTTAACTGCCGTCTTGGACGCATTAGGGCTCACAGAGCTAGAAGAAGCTCTTGGATTGGCTTAAAAGACTGAATCAACAGAATCCTAAAGTTATCAAAGGCCTTTCTCAATTCGTAGCATGTCTCTAAATCAAACACTCGTCTCAGTGTTCTCTCCCCTCGGTCTCTTCTTCTCCTATGTCTTTTATTTCTCCGATTCGTTTTCTCTCGTAAAAATTCTGTTTCTCGGGATATGGTAGTTGTGTTAGTTATCGAAGATCGTTTCGGACCCTCCCACGTTCATGTATCCTCCGAATCGATTTTTTGAATTTGCGACGTCGTGATGCCACCCACAGGCACAAATGGAACCTCTTTCTATCCTCCGCCTCGTTTCCCCCGGCTCCTTCCTTCGTCTCCACCTTCACGTTTCCTCTTTCCATCACCTCCCATTCCAACATATCCACCATCTCTAGCTCTCTTAGGGACCCCTCCGCCGCCTCCAAAGTTCATGGCCCCACCTCCAATCTTAGGTCCACCAGCTTTCTTCTCCCTCGAAGCGTTCTTCTTTATCCTTCTATCCAAAGCTTTTCTCAAAGCTCTAGAATCTGTCTTGGCGGGAGCAGTAGCGGAAGGATCTGAAGGGTTGGAAGAAGTCTTGGGCTTTGACTTTGAAGTAGCTAATCTTTCGTATTTGTCTTTTAGTAGAAGTGCTTTCTTGTCGGCTGATAGGTTTTGATGGGAGACAGAGAGCAGACCGAAGATAGGTGTCAGAAATAGGACCCAATGATAACATGTACCCTTGAAGACTAGAACCCTCAAAACTAAAGGATCTCTCTCATCTCTTGGAAGATCTCAAAAAACTCACCATCTTTCAAGAACCAACCCTTTCCACCTTGTCTCATTTTCCCATAGTTCTCATCTCTAACTTTTTTCATGACTTCCTTTTCTCTTTCTCTTCTTTCTCTTTCATGAGCTTTTCCTTCTTCTCTTCTCAATGCCTTTTCAACTCTCGCTTTTTCTCCTCTAATAGCTTCTGCCAATTCAGATTTAGCTTTTGGACCAGCATGATTGGCTTCTTGCTTTTGTAACTTCTTGTAAGTAGCTTTAAGAGTTGAAAGTTCCTCTGAACGTTGAGGTTCTAAGAAAGAATAAGCAGATGAGAAATGAGAGGAATTGGTTGGAGCGGTTGAGAGGGAGGAGAATCTTGGGTCTCGGAGTTGCTGGAAAAAGAGGTGGAGTTTCAAGGATGACGGTAAGATAGTTGAAAAGGGAATCAAAAAAGGAAAGAGAGAAACTCACTGAGGATCTCTGTTCAATGACAATTCTTTTTCTAGAAACTGGATTCTTGGAAGATTGTTCAGTCGGACTGGGGCGTCCAAGAAGGAATTCAGAAAGAATGGTTAGCAATCCAAACAATTTCTTTTTTCGTCTTTCCAATTCAAAAGAAGGACCTCAAAAAGACTCACGCATGTTTATTCCTCCTACCTCTATCTTCTCTCTCATCCTCCAATTTCCTACTCTTCAACATTTTCTTCCTTCTCTCTTCCTTCTCTCTCTCTCTTTCTTCTTTCGGAGTTAATTTCTCTTGAGTTCCATTTTGAAGTTTCTCTTTCCTTTCTCTCAATTCAGCTTTGATTTTCTTTCTACGTTCTGAAGCTGAAAGTGGTTTTCTGTCTTGATCGAATTCATCGACTTCTGAATCTGACGCTTCTTCTGAGGAAGATGTCGATGAGGAAGAGGAGGAAGAAGAATTTTTTGACTTGGAAATTGATTTTTGAGCTGCCAATAGAGCTGAGAAGGGTAGGGAGGAAAGTTCTGAGAAGTGGGAAGGGAGAGTAGAGATGGAATTCAGCTAAGAAGGCTGGAGAGGATGGGAACTGAAAGGGAGAAGACTCACGCTGCTTGATTTGAGCCTAGTGATCAGTGATAGGAAAGAATGAGAGTTGGTGTGAGAAAAGAAAGAGAGGGGAGCTTGGGTGCGACTTGATTTTGCAGTAGATTTGTCCCTCTTGTTTCTGCACCAACCACTCAACCAAGCAGTCGCTATCTAGTCATTTGAAATGATGTTCTCATTATTTGAGGTCTGATGGAAAGTGAACTCACCTCATTAGGAGCTGCAACGTCATTTTCATCTCTTTCACTTTCACTTTGACTTTCCTCATCTTGGCTTCCTTCTTCATCATCCTCCTCTTCCTCCAAATCTTCCTCGTCGATGTACTGAGAGAAAGTAGGCTGAGTTAATTGATCCTGTTCTTCTTCGGAAAGCACTGGCTCATCCGATTCTTCTTCTTCTTCTTCTTCCGAATCTGAATCTTCATCTGGCAAACCTTCTGGCTGTGGGTCCTTTGCCTTTGAATGATTGACTGAGAAATCTAGGGTGTCCTCCTCCTCATCACTCTGTTCGAATGTCTGATTTTTGAATTTGTTCTTCATTTTAATTCTAATTGAAGGGTTCCTTTGCTTTGGTTGGATGGTCGCAACGATCTTCTTTGAAAATGGCTTCATCTTTTTCCTCTCTCTCCCCCACCATCACCTCCCCATTTCATCATCCACTCGCAATCTACTACTCCCTAATACTCAAAGAATGGCATCAAGATCTTTATCACGTTCAATTTCAAGGTCAAGATCTAGAACTCTGGCTTCTCGTTCAAGATCTCGTTCAGCTTCTCGTTCCAATTCAAGATCGAGGTCTCCTGCTCCTCGTTCCAAGAATGGTCATCACGATAGAGACAGGGATGATCAAAATCAAGAAGGACTTAAGATTGAGAATCAGAATGAAAGGAAAGAAAGGGAATTGGCTGAAAAGTTAAGACTGTTAGTGATCGATTGACAAGTATCCAGATCTTCCTCCTCCCCCTTCGCTCAGCTAGCATGGCAGCCCACTCATCCATCTTATCATCCCACTTCCCCCTTATCTCAGGAGAGCAGTCGAATCCAGAAATGGTAAATCATCCAAAGACGATAGGGGAAGGTCTCGCGCTAGAAGTGTTTCTCCACTATCTCACGGAGGGTCTAGATCCAGGTCTACCTCGAGATCAAGGTCAAGGTCTCCTTCCAGATCTCCTCTTCCAATCGATCGTTCTCGCTCTCCATCTCCACGGAATCACGATTCATCCAGAAGATCCTCGAAGAGACATTCTTCTTCAGCCAAGGAGAGTAAACGTAGACGTGGGAAAAGAGATAGTGGTCGTAGTGAAAGAAGATCAGGAAGGGAAAGAGAAGAAGGAGGTTATGATTCTGATGACCTTTTCAATCCTAAGAGATTGAAATCCACGGAAACAGGTGGAAGGAATGAAAGAAGATCTGGTTCTGAAAGGAAATCAATGGAAGTCGATGTAGATCAAATGGATGATCAAGAAAGAGAAGATTATAGAGAAAGAAGACGTAGAGAATTGGATGAAAGAGATAGAGAATTCGAAAGACAACGTCAAGTTTCTTCTTTAAGTGGTACTAAAAGACATGCAGATGATGGTAGATCTCCAAGAGCTAGACCCTATGGTGGAGGAGGTGGGGGAAGGAGAAGAGGTGGTGATAGTTATAGAGCTTCAAGAGAAAGAGACGATGGTTATTCTAGAAGACCTAGAAGGGAATCTAGATCTCCTCCTCCTGCCAGAAGTAGATCTCCTCCAAGAAGATCTGCTAGAGATGACGATCATTCTCCAATGGGTGGGAAAACTTTCAGATCAGCTGCTGAACAGGAAGATTATGAATCTAGATCATTGTTCTGTTCTCAATTGGCTGTGAGATTGGGTCAGAGGGATTTGGGTGAATTTTTTGAGGAGGAATTGGGTGAAGGTGCGGTTAGAGATGTCAAGATTGTTACGGATAGATTCACTGGAAGGAGTAAAGGGTGAGTGGGTTTGATGTTTCTCCCTTTAAGCCTTTCCTCCGATATTGACGCTTCTAGTTTCTTTCTTCCCCTTTTCAAATTTTCCAGTATCGGGTACGTCGAGCTAGACGCCGCATCTCTTACAGAGAAAGCCATCGCCCTTTCAGGTCAAAAGCTCTTCGGAATTCCAATTCTAGTTCAAAGGTCTGACGCCGAACGCAATCGTTACCCAACTTCTACTGAAGAGGGTGGAGTCATTCACCGACCCAACATGCCTCAATACGCCATTCCAGCAATTGGAAACATCCCACTCCCACCTCACTTCTCTGGATCAGGTGCACCTATTCGACTCGGAATGGAAGGAGTGGCTGCAGGTGCCAAGTCTTTGAACAATGGAGCAAGACTTTACGTTGGAAGCTTGCATTTCGACTTAACCGAAGAGAACATCAGAGCAGTCTTCGAACCTTTCGGTGGAATCGATGACGTTGAGCTTCACAAGGAACCTGGAACTGGGAAATCCAAAGGTTTCGCTTTCATTCAGTTCAGAGATGCAGCTGAAGCTGAATCTGCTCTTCAAGCCATGAATGGATTCGAATTGGCTGGTAGAAATATCAAAGTCGGTCATGTCAGTTCAAGAGGAAACACTGGCTCTGGAGGAGGTGGAGGTGGAGGAGGAATGGATTCAAGTAACGATGGAGGATCTTTACCTCAAAAGATATCAGGTCTAGATGAAGGTTTAGGAAGTGGTAAAATGAGTGCTAGTTCTAGAGCCGACTTAATGGAGAAATTAGCTAGAGGTGAAACCAATTCTATTGGTTTACCTTCAAAACCTGAAGAAAATCAAGAACAATCTAGACCTTCTACTATCCCTGAGAATGTTTCTAAAGCTCTTTTACTCAAGAACATGTTTGATCCTTCTGAAGAATTTGAAAGAGATTGGGATTTGGAATTGACCGAAGACGTTAAGGAGGAATGTGAAACTAAATATGGAAAGGTTGAAAAACTTTATGTTGAGAAGGAAAGTGCGGGGGAAATCTATGTTAAGTTTCAAGATGAGGTTTCTGCTGGGAAAGCTTTGAATGCTTTGAATGGTAGATGGTTTGGTGGGAAACCAATCACTGCTTCTTAGTGAGTTCGAGACCGTCGCTTTTAGGCAGTCTATTCCATTTTGACACCTCACTGATTCTTTTTTCTCTTACTTTCTTTTTTTTGCACAGCATTTCGGAAGCCTTCTTCACCGCCAAACTTGGTTGAGCTTCAGAAGGAGGAACAAAGTATTTCACTCTTGACGCTTCAGTTCTCTCCGCTACCGAATTAATTCTCGGTCTCTAAAACTTAACTCTCTTCAAATCAAATATCGTCCCTTTCGTTCTCCTTCCTTCTCTCAGTCGTTATCAGGGTCGGTCCAGGACGCCTTCGTTAATCTGATCAAGTTCCTTCAAATCCCTCCAAACTTATCGTAAGAGAAGCAATCAAAAGAAAAATCCTATTTCGCTCTTTCCTCTACGACACCTCATCTCCTTTCTTCTCTTTCATCAGTCGACACTCCTGGAGTTCTCTCTCCGCCGAATATATCTGCCCGGTCTCTTCCCCTCCCCCTCTCTCCCCCTTCTCCTTTGTCCCAATTCTCTACCCAACCTTTCCCATCTCTTCTCTTAAACAGAACTTCGAATAACATAACTTTTGCATACTTCTCTGTGGTCTCTTCTCTTTCTCCCTTCTCTTCTCTCTCGACATTGTCACCCTCCATCCCGTGCTCTCCCACAGTATTCAAATCGATCTTCTTCTATGATCAGGAATTGAGTACAAGTAGGTGCACATCAACAAAAAGAACTCACAACCCCTCTCGAAAATTGTTGATTTGAAAACCAATCCGAATCTCGTCATCTGAATCATTTTCTCCCTCTCCAATTCTCTTCAAACCTAACCTCCCTTCCTTCTTCTTTCTTCTTTCCTTTGCGTATCTCTCTCCACATCATCGCTTTGGAAGGTGCAGTCATATATTGGCCTTCACGTTGTTCTTTCGCAACCCCCACCCCCTTTTCCCTCTCTCCCAATGATCTCTGATTTCTCTTACCTTTCTACCCCGGCCCTATACACAATCTGATCAGAAATGAAAAGCTCTGATCTCTTGAATTTCACTCCTCGAGAAAAAGCAATCGGTGCCTCCAATGGAGCTGGATAGCTCCGATGGGAAACTGAACCTCCTACCTAACATTTCCGTCGACCTCTTCACAGCCTCTTGGTAGCGGGCTTGTATAAATAGAGGAATCCATCTTCTGAGTCTGTCTACAGCAACTCTCCTTCTTTCTCAATTCTGCATACTCCTACTTTCATGACTTTCGCTGAAGACTCAAATTTTCACTTGGGCAAAGAGGGAACTCAAGAAACCATCTATCCTAAAGAAAAGACCACACCACTCTATCAACCTCCCAGACCTCAATCGATGAGACCTGAGCCAGGCACTGACCTTCTCGACGATGCGGAATCCGATCTTGACCCAGAAACTTATCATCAAAGAGGCTCAAACTCAAGATCAATTCAAGAGAGACAAGGGAGTGGATCGACTAGTGGAATGCTGATGGAAGCCCCACCTCGATACAATCAAGGCTCTCAAATCCTCCCACCTACCTCCGACACCGAGTTTCAAGATAGCAGAGAAGCTGATTTTCCGGATAGAGATCTCAATGTGACCTCTGCCGGAGATCTGATTACAGATTCAAGAGTTGCTGAAGGTGAGCTCCTTCGATGACTTCAAAGTGTCGACAGCCGTCATCAAGAAGTCTCCACTGACGTCCACTCCCTGAACTGCTTCGATCCACCTTCAATTCTATTTCAGGTGCTAGATATCAACTGGCCATGCTAGCCGAATGTGCCAATGGACGTCACCACTACAAAAGAAAGTACGGGAAAGGTGGGATCGCTGCCTTGATCTTGATCTTTCCACTAGCACCTCTATTCATGTGGATCGATCACGAGAATATCTGCACCAGATGTAAGAAGGTTCAAGAAAGATTCAAACTACCAGAAAGTGTTCAAGAGAGAGTCGACAAAGCTAAATCTGAAGGGGTTAAAGGGGTCAAGGGATTTGGAAATGGATGGAGAAAAAAAGAGGAGCTCTTAGCTGAAAGAGAGGATTCGAGAGGATATTCTCACTTACTAGTAGCTGAGAGAGAATCGATCGGAGATAACAACGGTGAAGGTGGAAGTGGATCTACCGAACGTGAACTCACCAAGAGAGGAGATCATCGAGATCAGGGTCAAGGTTCTCCTCTTGAATCACCTCAATCGAATTCTGATGGACCTCAGACTAACCATCGTTCCATTCCATCACCGCCACTAGAGCAAGACTCGAGAATGCGACGCAGGGATTCTGGGAGGTTCAGTGCTTGGTCGCAAGAAGAGTGAAATTGCCGTTGCATCATGAAGTTTCGTTCGTACTTTGAGACCCAGACTCATTTGTAATTCGATGCAGATTTTCAACTTGGATTCTTTATCTTTGAAGCGGAGATCGAGTGAACATGTGAAACTGAAGGCTATTCAGAACAAGGTTTGTTCGAACGATAAATTCAAAAAAAATAAAAACGATTCGTGACACCTCAAGACAAGGGGGAGTGAGGATGAGATTGATGTTTTGCGTATGTACAACACATGAGGGAAGAACGGAGTGGATCTGCAATTTACAACATTGAGAAAGCAAAGAGAGATGGGAGGTTGTGAGGTTTGTAAAGGGTCATCTTTTTTAAACGCGACTGCTCTACGCCATTAGAAGCGGATCGAGTGGCATCGATGCAACTAGGTTCCCAAAGAAGTTGAAGGAGAGAATGATGAGAGGAACAAAGTCGAGGTATAGGTTTTTGAACTTGGGAACGACGAGAAGGAACCAAGCGGTGAAATCACTTGTTCATTCCGACGGCGTCCTTGGCTTTGTCGAGCATGGATCCTGAGTTCTCGTTGGAGTTTCCAGAAACTCTGTGAGGTTATGAGATGGTTTTTGAAAAAGAGTGTGGTTCGGGAAGAAGAAAGCTCAGTGGTAGCCAGTGGGGACTTGACCTAGTTTCGTGGAGACGTCGACGACGATGATGACTCACGCATCAGTGGCTTGTTGACCAGTGGACTTTTGACCTTCAGGTTGGATAGAAGAGGCAACAGACTATCAAGGATTGTGGGAAGAGGAAGTGAGGACGAGAATCAGCATAGAGTAGAGAAGGTAGCTAGGAGCACGGACCGACGACTCAAAAACAAACACTCACGTCCAATCCTTCCTTTCCCTTCTCCATGAGTCCTTTTTCAGAATCAGGCTTCATGGCAGAGGTGGCCTTGTCAGTGGCAGATTGTCTTCCGGCGTCTGTCAGACGATAAGAGAAAGAAGAAGTGGGTGAGTGAGTTGATCGATGACGAGGAAAACTGAGCGGATGGAGAAGTTGAGAACGAAGAAGAGGGAATCCTCACCAGTCATGATGGATTGTATAAAGTTGAGTTGTTGAAGTGCGATCGAGTATTCGAGATTTGAAGTGAGATGGTGGGTGAAAAGTAGGAAAGGAGGAGGGAAAGGGGAGAGAAATCTTCTTAAATAGTTTCTCGCGAGAAGTTTTAGAGGGTCCCGCCCTCCACCTGTCATCCTCATGATGTCATTTTCTTCTCTCGCCTTCATTCGCCTTCTATACCTTCGTACGCAAATCTGAGACGGAGAAGCCTCTGAGAGAGACAGAGTCAAGTTAGAACTTTCCTTAGTTAGAACTTTCCTTCTGATGACTTGAATTTAGAACATTCTTCTTCCTCGAGAGAGATTCAAAGATACTAGTAGAAGCCACTGTTCCGTTTTCTTTCCCCTCTCTCTCCCATTCTGCCTCTTTGGTAGGATCGACTGCGAGTGAATTATTTGAGCTGAAAAAGGTTGGTGGGAAATTGCTTCAAAGTGTTCTTCCCATCTCTTCTTCCCTTTCCACACCTTTCTTCAAGGTCGATCTTCCACCTCATTTGCTTCCAATTCTGTTCTTTCCAATCTCTCTTCAGCCTTTCTCTAAGACATCAACTACCCATCCGCACTTTTCAGCTCTCCTACCTTCCCCTTCGCATCCTTATCGCTGTCAAAAGAGAATGCGACGATGCAACGCTCTCTAAACGCTATCTCCTCATAAAGAGCTCTAGCTAGACAACGTGGTTGAAGAGATGGTGAAAGTGCATCGTTAGTGATGAGAAGGTGATCTTCTTCAGAGGAAAGCAAGTTGAGAGTCGGATCAAGAATCGAGTTTGTTAGAGAATCATAGAATGGGATGAGACGCTCAAATTTGGCGTTGCCCTTCCCTGCCTTACTCATTTCTAGGTTATATCCTCTTTGACTCAATTGTTTCCAGTAATGTCCGATTCCTCTTCTGGATCGGATATGCAAGTAGATCAACAAATTTCTACGACATCAAAGAAGAAGAAAAAGAAGCAGCAGACAAATCAGGCAGAAGCAGAGGCTGCGATTGAGCCCTCTTCACCTCGTGCGAACCAACCAGATGAAGATGAAGATGGAGAAGAAGAAGATGAAGATGATGTGCCACTTCCAAAGCTCAATCTGAACAAGTCTACCGAAACAAAATCCAAACCCAAACCGAGAAGTGGATTGAATCCCAAAATCCCAGCAGAATTATCCAAACCAATTCCTCGGGCTGGTTGGATTCAAGCTTTGAGTTCACAAACCAACGTTTATGATTTAACATCTTTATCAATCCCAACAAAGTCAAGATTCCCAAGAATTCAAACCAATCCAACAGAAGATCCTTTTCAAAGACCTTACTTACCTTCAGGTGAATTATCCATCATCAATTCAATAGCTCAAAAACATCCCCATCCAGAAAGAGAAAAGAAATATAGTTCTTCAAAAACAGATGTTGAATATCATAAATTAGGTGATTATTATGATGGGATCCAACAGGTCAAAGATTCTGTCCGTAGAAATTTCAAGAGAGGTCTTGGAAATGATTTGGTCAAGATTGCAAGTTCTAGCAATTACAATTTGAATAAGGATTTAGATGATCCTAGAATTACTGGACAGTTTCCTCAAACTTATGATTCTACTTTTTTGGTTCCTTCGGATTGTAGAGCTAGGTATCCAACTCTTTTGGATGAATTTGAAGTGGTCAGAAGGAAGACCAAGGTAGATCAGGAATACTTTCAATATGGAACAAGTAGAGGAACTGCTTTCAGTTCTTTGTTGCACACTTTTCCAACTGTACAGCACGACATGGGGGAGTTTGAGGAGAATAGGTTTGGTTGGGGTTGGATTAGATATGAAGAAGGTGAGTCGAGAGAGCTAGGACTGGGTGGCGATAGGAGTTCGTGTCTTTGGACTGATCAGCAGTTCTTGCAAGCTCTATGCTAGGATCGGACCTGTCACGCTGAAGAGAGAGAGACAGAGAGCAGGAGAGAGAAGCCTTGTCCTTCTCAGAAGCAGAAGTTGAACCTCTCTTGTCCCTTCTACTCCCTTCGATTTCACTATAGAACCTAACATGCCAGACGGAGTAGGTATTTCATTCAGTTGCTTCATCATTCGCAATCGTCCCAAATTCTAATCCTTTACTCTCTCTCCTCCCGCAGTCTCTCCTCTCCTCCCTCCATCACTACTCATCTAATTTCTACTCTTCTCACAACCTTCTCCATTCTCCAACTTCAATTTCACCATTACATCATTTATATCCCGAAGAAGTAGTTCCTCTAGGCTCTCTCTCTTCATCGGATCTCATCTCAAGTTTCACTGCTTCCAGAACCGAAAAGTGGTTCTCAGTCGGTGCGGAAGCTAAGAAAGCTGAAAGGGATCGAGAAAATGAACTCAAATCAGGAGGTTACTGGACGGATATCAGAGAGATGTTGAAAACGTGGAGGATCAATTTTGAGAAGAACAATGGGAAGAAAGGGGGTAAGAGGAAGTATGGGCCTAGAAAGGCTAAGAAGACGATCGAAGGTGGAGAGGGGGGAGAGAGTGCAATAGCTAATGGGAAAGAAGAGGGGAAGAGGAAAAGAGAGGAAAGTAGAAATGCGAATGGAGATGAAGATCAAGCTCAAGGTCAAGAGGATAGACCTTCGAAGAAACTCAAACAACCTCAACCTCAAGACTCAGACTCAGACGAAGACGACGATGACGTTCCTTTAAGGAAATTGAAACCTATACTTGACGATGACGATATCCCTTTGAGAAAGTTGAAACAGGTCACTACAGGTAATAATGCTTCAGTCAATGCAACTACTGAAGCAATCGAGTCGAAACCCAGAGCGCTTCCTACCTTGAATGAAAGAAATCATCCATACCTCTCAGTTTTAAAACATGCACATTCAAAGTATAACAAGTTGAGAAAGCAAGCAGCTTCGGAAGAAATGAAGGCCATCAAGAATGAGATCTTGAGGAGGCAGAGGATTGAGAAGACTAGATTGGAGATGAGGAAAGAGGGAGAAAGATCAGAGGAAAGACAGAAGGATAAGGAGAGAGATGATGTTAGGAGAAAGGAAAAAGAAAGAGAAGATCGAGAAAGAGATAACATGTTCAAGAGATGTGAGGATAGTGCTTTGGTGGCTTTAGGTGAGTGATGACACTTTTCTCAAACAAAGGATTGAGATCTGAAGTGGGATCTTTAAGACTTACTCCTTCCTCTTCCGCCCCGCTTGTTCTTGAAATTCATTGCTCTTTCGCAGCGATTTACTTAGAAGAACTCGCCAAAGCACATATTCAAGCATCCTTCAATACTACCGATGCTTCCTCTATCTCACAGATTCCAGATTATTCAAATCACTTCATCAAGACTCTTGAGAGTTCTTTAGATCCAAGTGTGCTGGAACTTAGTAGGTTAAGGGAACAGTTAGAAAGAGAAGAACATGAGGAGAGAGATGGATTGGAGGAAGAACGTAAGAGAAAAGAGAAGGAGAATGAATCGGATTCAGAAGCAGAAGCAGGGAAAGTCAAAGTCAAAGGAAAGGATAAAGGAAAAGGAAAGGAGAAAGAAAAGTCGAAGGTTAAGGGAGAAGGAAAAGAGGTTAAAGGCAAGGAAGAGCCAAAGAAGAATCTCGATAAAGAATCGAAAAATGGAAGAGCAGAACAACAGAAACTCAAGAAAGAAAGAGAAAGAATTATGGAAGAAACGGTCGAATTAGTCGAACATGAAGAATTTCAAAATCCAAATTCGACCTCGTCGCGGACCCGAAATGCCTTCAGTCTAGGAGACGAGGAGATCCCTTCTGAGTTATTGAATAGACTTCAATTCAAGTATTTGAGAGCGGAACAGAGGGAGGAAAGAGAAGAGACGAAACGACAGGAGAGCAGACAGGCGAAGGAATCGCAGGCTAGAAGAGAGAGGTTAGAGATGAAGAGGAAGCAGAGAGGTGGAGAAATTGAACGACAGGAGAAAATTGGATGAAAATTAATTCTACAGAGCAAAGATCTGTGATTGCAAAACCGAAAATCAACTGTATTAGTGCAACCTCCCATTTATCAAACTTTCAACCGTCCTCTGTACTTGTAATCTTAAATTCTCTGCATCGAAATCATCCGTTCCATCATGTTTTCACTCCTTCTCTTTGGTTCTCTCCGTTTCTGTTTCGAGCACGCAGGAGGCGCGATCTGCTTGCTTAAAAGCTTTTTCCTCGTGTAACGTGGGCTGTGACTTTCGAGGTTTCTTCCTTGGCCATCTCAACAAAAAACTGAAGGATCGAGAGAAGTACAGAATAAGAACCAATCAACAAGAAAATCACCAAATAGCCACAAACGTAAGGAGGAGATGAGTTCTTCTGGTTCTGGTTCTGTTCCGAGTTTGGGATTTGGACATTCGACCACTTCGATCATAATCTCGAGTCTATTCGCTCTCTCTTCAGCTTTCTTAGCTGAATTGATCAACAAGGTTGTCCCAGATCCATATTTGGTGAGTCAGGACATTCCAGTCGACCTTCTTCAGGCTTTTTCATTCTCTGACGTCTTCGCTCTCTCTATCTCTCACTCCAGGACGAAATCTTCCACGTTCCTCAAGCCCAGGCTTATTGTCGATCTGATTTTAAATCATGGGATCCAAAGCTCACTACCCCTCCAGGCCTATACTTATTCTCGATCGCCATTCATAAAGTCCTAAACTCAAAGTTGTTTAGCTTTTTCACTACCAAAGGAACCTGGGATTGTCAATCAATCGGTTTTCTAAGAACAACGAACTTATTAATGCTGATGATCTTACCTCATCTAATAGGGGCGCTCTTGGATTGTCTAGAGGAGGAGAAAGAGTCGGAGAGGGAAAGAGATAGGCTAGATCAAACCGATCCCCCTTCTTATTCTAAAAGTATGAATTCAACTGATGCTGCGAATCCAAATAGGATTTTATCAACTTCTAAAAACTTCAAGGCTGTTCAGACTTCCTCTTCTAAGCCAATGTCTTCTACTCAGCACTTCAAAAAGTCAATCCTCTCAAAAGGGTTCAAAACCTCTACCCAGATCTTAAGAAGAACTCTGAAATCTCATTTAATGGTGTTCTTACCTCCGTTGTATTTCTTTGGTTATCTTTATTATACGGATGTGGGGAGTTTGACGATGGTGTTGGCGTCGATGCTGGTGGCTAAGAAGGAGAGGCACTGGGTAGCTAGTTTGGTGAGTCTACGGAACTTTAACCAAGACGTCGAGCTATTTATTTCCACTATCATAACGTGAAGTTTTGATCTAAATCTGTCCCTTACCCTTCGAGACTTGACCTCTGATCTTCTCTCCCTCTCTTTTCACCTTGCTCTCTCCATCCTCCCTTCTTCTTCATCTCAATCTTCTTCACTTCCACATCTCTCAAAAACATCTCATCAGCTCGGAGGTGTCTCACTATTCTTCAGGCAAACCAACATCATTTGGTTAGCTTTCATTCTCGCAACTTCAATCCTAACGAAATTAAAATCAAGGGAATTCGAACAGAAGCTCGGCGATCCGGATGACCGCTTATTAGATCCAATCCTATATTCACCATACAGAAGAGATGGTCCCGAGGAGCAAACTCAAAGCCAATCTCAAGAGCCTTCTTCCTTTCTACCTCACCATCGAACACCTCTATTCGCCCAGCTCCTCAACATCCTTCTCTCCCTGTTCTTCCTTCTGAAAAAGCCTCCACATCTCCTGCTGGTTTCAAAGATTATTCTACCCTACCTTCCAACCTTCTTCTCTTTCATCTATTTCTTGAAGTGGAACGGCGGAATCGTGCTGGGAGACAAAACAAATCATCAACCTACAGTCCATTTCCCTCAAATCTTCTATTTTCTGAGTTTCTCAACTTTCTTTGGATTTTTGGGTTTAATCAAAAGCTTGGGACTATTTCCTCCTTTTTCAAGTCAGAAAGACGGAAGTAGAAACTTCTCGAGATCTTTAAAGAAGCTCAAACCCAGGTTTGATTTCATCGCTTTCATATCGACTTATTTTTTGCTTCAAACCATTCTTTTGGTTGTTCATCATCAAACCCACATTCATCCATTTCTATTAGCCGACAACCGACACTATCTATTTTACGTCTTCCGACGAACAATCCTTCTACATCCCTACATCCGATATCTTCTAGCTCCAATTTACATGCTTCAAATCAGAGCTTGGTGGGTGGCCCTAGGAAAAAACAATTCACTTCTTTGGTTAATTGGATTTTGGGGTTGTGCGATGATTACTCTAGTCCCAGCTGGACTTGTTGAACCAAGATATTTCTTGATTCCTTGGATGATCATGAGATTACACCTTGGGGAAGGTGAAGATTGGAGCTCTCAAGAGAAAGAAGTCAAGGCGGAGAATAAAACTGAAGAGAAGGACGAAGCGATTAAGACCGTTCAGGATGAGCTAGCTTCGAAGAATTCGAAGTCTGGTTTAGAGGATCTAGATTTAACGCATCTGGTCCTTGAGTTCTTGTGGTATGGAAGTATCAACTTGGTAACTATTTATGTCTTTCTTTATAAACCTTTCAAGTGGGAAAGTGAGGAAGGGTGGCAGAGGTTCATGTGGTAGTATCCGACTTTGATGATTCGTACTATCCGATGATGAACATGTGAACTGAATTCAATTCTTTCACCTCTCAAATCCTGAGTGCCTGAGTAACCTTAGTCCCTCCAAGCTTCAAGCGGCAAGGGCGCGCTGTGGAGACTGCTTGTGATCTCCTGAGCCTTCAGATTCTCAGACTCTGAGAGCAAAGTCTCACCAACTGAAATCAAATTCAAAGTACTAACTACTAGCAAAAGCGACAAGATTCAAAGACTAAATGAAGAAGAAAAGACCATACGAAAGAGCGATCTCTACAAATCCAATCCTAGAAGGTCAAGGTCTGGGTGGACTTGAGCTGAACGACGCTCGAGGGCAGAGAGAAGTTCATAAGAGTCATCGGCAGATTCTCTCTTCATTGGCGCCTTGTTGGTACCAGAGAATAAGCTCTTGATGACACTGAAAAAGATTAGGAAAGAGTAAAGGTTAAAATTGGAGAATGAAGGGTAATGGACCGTCGCTTCGCTTCCACAACTTCCACCTCCAGAAACTCACCTTCCCAAAGTCATTCCTACAAATCCTGCGGAGTTGAGAGGAGCTCTCTTCAAGACCTCATTATCCTCTGCTAGCTTAGATACGAAAGCTTGACCATCAGATGACATCAAGAAGTCTTGACCTGTGAGTGAAAATCGAGACGGTGAGATACGTGAGCTGGGTCCGAAGAGATGAGAAACAAGGTGGACTGTTCCTTTACTCGCCTTCCTTGGTGGTGAACCCTGTAGTTCGGGAAAACGAAGGAGGCAAGAAGCGTCGTCAGATCAATTCTCAAAGGATCGAAGCTCAGTCTTGTGTCGTGCGTCAACTCACATCCTCCAACAGCAGAAGCTAATCCGATCGCGGCATTCTTCAAGGTGAAGAACGACTTTTGAGCAACAGGAGCGACCGCAGTAGGTGGAAGTCTTCTCTTCTCAAGTTCTCCAGTCATCTCGGACAGAGCTCTCTTCAAGACCTCGTCGTTCGAATCCTCAGCTAATTTTGATGCGAAGGCTTGTCCCTCATCTGAAAGCAAGAAGTCCTGACCTGCAGGAGTGAAAGACCGGAAAGGGAGAGATCTAAGTCACTGAAAGATTCAAAAGGAAAGCAAAAGATCTTCAAACACCCACCTTCCTTGGTGGTGAACCCTGCAGATTGAAGGGAAATTGAGCAAAGAGACTTGGTTAGAAGAGACTTAGAGAAATTAATAATCAGTCGTCTATTCAACTCACATCCTCCAACAGCAGAAGCTAATCCGATCGCGGCATTCTTCAAGGTGAAGAACGACTTTTGAGCAACAGGAGCAACCGCAGCAGGTGGAAGTCTCCTCTTCTCAGGAGTATCGAAGTCCTCCGCCATCTTCGAGATAAAAGCGTTTAGATCATCGTCGTTTAGAGCCTAGACGACGACGAGAGAAAGGAAATGAATCAAAGGCGTGCTGCGAAGAAGGTTCCGAAAAAGGGGGAAACACTCACTTCTTTCTTGTTCTTGGTGATGAAGCTTGCAAAGAGTGGAAGAGCAAGGGAGAAAGCACCTTTCAAGGGGGAAAGTCGAAAAAAAGGGGGGGGTAGAGGGAGATCAGGACTTGAAAGGGCTGAAAAGAGGCTGTCAACCGTAATGTTATGTAGACTCACCGGCAAATCCTCCGAGTCTCTTCTCAAGATCACGAGCATTGAGGTCTTCGACGTCTCTGGTGACAGGGTGAAGGTCTTGTCTCTTCTCAGGAGTATCGAAGTCCTCCGCCATCTTCGAGATAAAAGCGTTCAGATCGTCGTCGTTGAGAGCCTATACGATGAGAGAAGGGAAATGAATCAAAGGCGTGCTGCGAAGAAGGTTCCGAAAAAGGGGGAAACACTCACTTCTTTCTTGTTCTTGGTGATGAAGCTTGCAAAGAGTGGAAGAGCAAGGGAGAAAGCACCTTTCAAGGGGGAAGGTCGAAAAAGGGGGGGGTAGAGGGAGATCAGGACTTGAAGGGCTGAAAAGAGGCTGTCAACCGTAATGTTACGTAGACTCACCTGCAAATCCTCCGAGTCTTCTCTCGAGATCACGAGCATTGAGGTCTTGGACATCTCTGGCTTCGACATTCTTGTTCTTGTACAGTCTGAGATAATCTTCATACCAGTTTGGATTGTGTACGATGAGGTTCTCGTTTCCGACTGCCATACGTTTCTCCTATCAGAGGTAGCAGAGGAGAGCCCGAATAAAGAATCAGTGAAATAGTCTCCGAACTTTTGACAGGATGAAGGTCGTAGACTCACCTGGACTGGCGCAGCAGACACGGAGGCCAAAGCAGAGACGAAAGCAAGGGGTAATGCTAATTTAAGGAGTTGCATCGTTGAATGGGATTTGAGAAAGGAGGGTTTAATGAAAGAAATTAAAGGAAGACTAAAGTTGAAAGATAAGTAGGCCAGCTACGAAGTTTTAGAGAAAAGGAAGAAGAGAGAGTTGGTGACTTTAAGGGTGAGGGAAGTGAGTTTTGAAATCTCTCACGGCGTTTTATAGCTCAGCTAGGAGTACCCCTATGAGATCTTTAATAAGATAGGATAAGTCAAATGCGTTGGCCTTCGAGGCTTCACTTGGCACCAACTCGAACACTTTTGGGCCATGCCCCTGAAAAAGTTAGTGAGAGGAAGGCTCAGAACTGCTCACAGTGAACGTTGAACACGTTTTAGTTATTGGATACGGGTAAAATAACTAAATGCTCAAAGTTTATGAGGGTGTTCTTATTTCTGCTATGCTCGGATCGCAGCCGACCTCCCCTTCAATCAGTAGTCGCTCAAGGCTTAAGGCTTGGGTCTGTTCTGCGGGGGAAAAATCAAAAAGGTGGCCGATAATATTTTATCCTTGGAGATAGCGAGACGGTTGGAGTGGGTAGAATCCGTTTTGAAGCAAACGTGTGAAGGGATGCCAAATGCCAGCTGTACAGAGAGCCGGCAGTGCGAAGGTGATACAGTGTACACACTTTCAGGAAAAGAAGAACAGAGAACAAAATACACTGAAATACACTAAAATACAATTTCGAAGGAATAAATGCATGACAAACTCCGAGACCTATCTAGAAGTGCGAGAAGAAGAGCGGAATTCCTAAAAGATTCCCTTGAAAGTCGCCCCTCAAAGCGATTCCATCTCGGAATCCAAACTCTCCATCTGCAAAGCATGTTCCTGTTCCTTCCCATTCTTCTCATGGAGTTTCTCCATCATTGCTCTATTCTCCAATTCCTGTAAGACGTCTTCGTCAAGATCTAATTCCTCGCAGTCAAAATCGTCCTGCATCTCCATTTCTTGATCATTTCCACCTCTAGTTTGAGATAAATATTCTTCGTATTGTAGCGATGGATCTTCTTCTCCTTCAATATCCTGTTCTATCTGAGCAAGAGCTGCTTGATCTTGTTGAGCGTTCGAAGTTGATGATGAGGGAAACGTGCTATTGATTGGATCTGAGAAGAAGTCGAAAGGAAGAGAAAACGAAGAGATTATGAAGCTGAGCGAAACGTCAGATCCTCAGACGAAGTCCAAAGCTTGCTTGAATGTGTGTGGCGAAAAAGTTGGCATACATTCAACCTCTCTTCTTTCTCCTCCTGAAGTTCACCACTCAAGAACACTCACAGCTTCTCTCTCCAATCCATCTCTTAGCTCTTGGAGTCTTGAACGGGTCCTTTTCCTCGACAATTTGATTACTTGATTGAAAATCTGAATGGAGGTCTCCATTTCTCAGCCGTTCTTCTTCTTCTCTCTTTAATTCTTCTTCCAAATAATCGATTTCAACTTCATTCAACCAATCTAACGCTCTTTCACCTTCTCTTTCTCTTGATTTCTGAAGGGATCGATATTCTGAGAGCATGATCCTTCGGATTAACTGAGATGTCAGGGAAGGGGAGATAAGGTTAGACCATCGCTATCGATAGTGAGAGGATTTTCTTCATTTGTATTCTCAAATTTCCATTTTAAAAAGCAAGGTTACTCGCTCATGTTCAAGCTACACACTTTCTCATACCACCAACACCGTCCTTCACCTTGTGGCTTCCCCTCCCATCCCCTCTTCTTGTATCACTCACCTCATCATCTTCAGCCTCCCAATCTCCCTCCATTTCAATTTCTTCTCCAAAGTCCTGTTCATCATCTTCCAAATCACTGTCTTCCAAATCACTACTTCTCAAAGTTTCCTTCCTTCCATTCCAACCTCTCTTTCCAGGTTCGAGTTCTTGATTTCTCTTCTTTCCTTTTCCTTTTGTCAAATCCGGACCTCTATCACCTCTACTCTTGGCCAAAGCTCTAGCTCTATCTCTTTCCATATGAGCTCTACATCGATCTCTAAACCTCTGTCTCAATAGAGCTTGTGAAGGTTCTTCAGATTGATTAGAGCTAGGTCTTTTGAATCTTGAAGCTGAACCTGTACCTGTGCTGGAGGATCGATTGAAGATTAATTTTCTACGTTTTTCTAAGGCTTGAGATTGGAAAGCGGTTAGAACTTGAGGACGTGAAGGTTGGGAAGAGTTTGTTGAGGGGGAACTTAGAGAGGTATAGGGTAATGGAGAAGTGCTGGTGTCGGTGGATTTTTGAATATGGTTGGGTGAATTGGATTGATTGAATGAATCCTGGGGTTTGAAATCTAGTGAATTGAGATGGGAAGTATAGGAGAAGGATTCGAATTGAGGATTGGATTGTGGAGGTGAAAGGATCGGATTCATGATTGGTATTGGTGTGTTGGTATAAAGTGAAAGTGGAAGGAAAGAATAAGAATAGCTTGGATTTGTTAAGGGAGAGGAAGGTTGCTTGATTTCAATGTTGTAAGAATGAGATTCACGTAGAGGTGATGGACTGGAGGGAAGATGATGAGATGACGATGATCCTCTGTTCATCTAATAAAGCGTCTCCTCTCCTTTGGGATCCAGAGAAGTTAATTCCTTTCAACAGCGATTGTCTTTGATCTTTAGATATTAGGTGGTGTGGTTACGAAACGTTGAGATTTGAGAGCTCAGCCCAATCTCCTCGCGAGTCGCGACACGCTTGACCTGATGCTCTTTCCCTTCTCCCCCTCTCTCTCTCGCACTTTAAATTCCTATTCAAGATTCAACAACTTCAATTCTTCAGCTGGAATTGAATTAGCAGTGATAGTAGCAGGAATTGATGATGGATTGGTCATCTCCTGCCTACTCTTACTCCAACAATCCAACTGCATGTCCAAATCCTTCCATCAATCAAAATAGCAGGAATCCAAACAAGAGAATCAAAATCGATCCAACCAATAATAATCACAACATGAATCAATCACAACCTCAATCAAGTAATGGTAGAAGGCAGAGACAGACGAGAGCGATGGATGGTAAGTCAACCTCCCCCTGCTTCCTCATCCTGAAGCACATCTCACCCTTTCCCTCATCTCTCCTTCACCTCCAACAGTCAAAGTACTATACACTCTAGAGTCAAACCAGCAACAGACAATGGTAGCTAGGTTAGGGAACCCGATTCCTATCACCCTTCAATCTGGTCCTACAACAAAGAGCCCGCAGCGACCTTGGTTCGGCAGTATCACTCTAAAGACTTGTCTCAGCGCGATTTGCATTGCTAGGTGAGTAATTGGTTGGATTGGAAGTGTGTAGACCAGGTTGGACACGTGTAAGAGAGAGGAGGAAGTGGGTCATGGATGGCTGAAGGCACAGCGGAGCACGGTCTCCCCTCTCTCATCCTGAAGATCTGAAGAGGTTGAGATCTGCTTGTGGATGAGTCCGGTTGAACGCGAAAAGGAGCGTGTGGAGTCGGAAGACCGGCTCATAGATCTTCATTGGTCGAGACATTGGGAGGACGGGGAAGGCAGGAGCTTGTAATGTGACTCAGGCTACTCAACGTTGGCTCAAGTG
Source organism: Golubevia sp. BC0850 (assembly GCA_012976225.1). Classification (NCBI taxonomy): domain Eukaryota; kingdom Fungi; phylum Basidiomycota; class Exobasidiomycetes; order Golubeviales; family Golubeviaceae; genus Golubevia; species Golubevia sp. BC0850. The sequence continues at coordinate 628,352 of JAAVVG010000017.1, read as the reverse complement.
AACTCTACTGGTGTTTCTTGTGGCTAGGAGAAAGGCGTATCTGAAAGAGCTGACGTGGAGAGCAGATTCTCGTTGTCCCACCTTCCATCTCATCGATTTGTGAACTGTTCTAACCATATCCCATATTCTCTCCTCCCTACAGCCCTGAGCTGGTATTCGATCGTTCAAAAGACTACATTCTCTACGCAGTAGATCCAATCGAATCCTATCGTTCCTCAGTCAAATCCACTTCTCAATCAACTCGACCTGAACCTCAATCTCCATCTTCATCCAAATATCGACAATCTTCCTATCTGGTCGGAAAAGGGATGTTCAACTGGGGCTTACAAGAACCTGGAGATGGAGATTCTTTGGTGACTGGAAGAGTTTGTTTAGTTGGAACTCGAGGTAGAGGAGAAGATTATGATTCTGAAGATGAGGATTTCAGCGATGAGGAAGAAGAAGAGGAAGAGGAAGTTTTAGAAGTGATCCTAAGGTTGAGAGAAACTGAAAGTCGAAGCAGAGAAGAATATTTTGACACAGTTAGAGGATTCAGTTCTAGTTCGAAGACGACGAGTACCTCGACTGGACCTGAACCTGGACCTTCGAGGGTAAGAGAAAGTGGAAATGGAATGGCTCAAGAAGTTTCGTTTAGAAATGAGGATCAATCTCGAAATCAACCTAGAAAATCTAAAAGGAGAAAATTGGATCAATCTAATCTCAATCCCAATTCCAATCCAACCGAAACTACTAGGTCAAATTCTATCTCTCAATCAACTGCTTTCAGAAGGACAACTTCCAATCCGACTCAAAACCGAGCTTCACCTTCGTCTTTCTTGGACGTTGGAGCTTTAGCTACTTCCAGTTCACCTCCTTTCGATCCTTCTCGTCGTCAACAACCAGCATCTCCAGCTACTTTCAACCAACCTCAACCTTCAAATTCTCAAGGTTTAGATGTTCGACCTGGACAGACAGAACATCTTCTTCATCTCCTTCAAGCAGTCAGCGAACAAACTAAACTATCAAATGGTGGTGGTCACAATGGAAGTCAACAGAATCAAGCTCAATTGGTTCAGGTTTTGAACTCTCTAGCTGGCGCTCTGGGGGCTCAAAGTACTCCGAAACGAACTGGTTCAAATCAACGTAACGAAAGTGAATCTATGCCACCTCCATCCTCTCTTCCTTTCGCTTCTTCTTCAACTTTACCTCAAGGTTCAACTTCCTCCCTTCATCGCAACCTCTCTTGTCCAGTCTCAGGTACCGCTCAATCTAGATCAGTTCCTCCGAAAGTTTCCTTCACTGCCCCTTCTTCTAGTCAGGATCCAGTAGCAGAGAATTGTGGAAATGACCAGTCGGAAGCAAATTATCAACCTTCTTCACCTCAAGATTGGAGCTTTCTACTTTCAAGTTTAGACAAAGCTAAGGAGAACCTTCCACCAGCTCCAGCAAGTCAAGGATCTTACGTTTCTGAAAGATCAATGACAACCAACCCAATCAATAATGGAAATCAGAATGCCGATGCTGTTATCTGTTACAACTGTGGGAAAGCTGACGAGGGAGATGCTTTCACGGTCGTCACTCTATTCAAACACGAGACCGTTAGCTATCCGGGAGCGACGGTGAACTCGACTCGGAAAGAAACGTGGAGACGAAAGGGCAATCGCAAGGGCAAGGGGAAGGAAAAAGAGGTGGAAGAGCCAGGAGCATTTCAAGTTAGAGCTTGCAAGTTGTGCGGTCAATATAGGAAAAAATACGCTTCCAGTAGACCTGAACGCCTTTGGATCAAATCTCGAAGTAAAGTGACCTCTGCGGACACTCCAACTTCTACTCCTAGGGCTACTCCGGATCCAAGTACAAGTATCGGAAACAAGAAGTCGGAGTCGAGCAAGCATGCAGCTCCAGTGTTCGATTGGAAGGATGGAAACGGAAACTCGAAGATTGGAAGAGGAATCGCAGCTGGTGGTCTTGGTGGAAAGATGTTTAGAGAAATCGGTCTCAAAAGATCATCCAAAGCCGCTCCCAACAGCTTGAAACTTCTCTGCGAATCCAGAGAGGTTGGAACTCCTGCTGTCAATGAGGCTACCAGCAGCGAAACCTTGGATTCCCCAATTCCTTCCGTCGCTTCCACTTCTCAGCTTAACAACAAAGGGAAAGTAGTCAAGAGAGGTTCCTACAGACGACCTGGTGATCCGCCACGAGCTCCACCGGCGAGACCAGCTGTTTACGTTCCGCCTGTCAAACCTTGGTCCAGTATGTTGGCAGAACCAAGTCAGCTTCCAGAACCAATCTTTGACAAGGTCACAGGAAAGAGGACCAGACCTCCCTTCAAATCCAAACCTAAATCTTCTAGTTCTTCTTCAAAAGGTAAAGCAGTTCACTTCGGTCAATCCAGTCCTGTCAGACCTTCCATCTCTGCTAGAGCTACCTTCAATGGATTTGGATCTAACTGTAGTCCTCTAGGTCGATCAAAGGCTAGTGGTTCCAATGGGTTCATGGCATCAAGCCCAGGAGCTACCTTGGACAAGTTCATGAGCGAATGTGATTACGATTTTGGTTCGATCTCTTTCCCTGGTTTAGGAAACGAAGTATTCAACCTGGACGCTTCTCTAGATGAGCAAGGGATTGGAAATGACACATCAAGTTCGTTCGGTTCAGGACTTCCACGTAGAAGTCCAAGGAAAGCTCCTTCAGGAACTCTCAACAAGAGCAACCCTTACGCTTCTTCGAATATGGAGATGCCTGCAAGTCCAACTTTTTCTCTTTCTAGAACTGAGGGAGGATTGAGCTTGAATCGTCATCAACCAGGTGGACCAGCTTCGATGGGCGTGCTTACAAGTTCAGTCTCTCCAATGACTAGAAGTAGAACCAGGTCTTCAAATGGTGGATTCCATCCTGCTATGCTGTCTTCTAGTCTCGGTAAGAGAGCTTCTCACTCGAACAACAAGGAGATAGGTAACTCAAGTGATACTTCTCCTGGCTCTCCAACCCCAAGTAGCAACCTCAGAAGTGGTGGTAGTAAGAGAAGTTCCAACAAGAGGAAGAATGAGGAAGATTTGGAGACTCCGAACTTGGATCTTGGTCTTTGGGCTTGGACTAATCAGGAAGATGATGAAGACGACGAAGAAGGAGGAGACAAAGGAGATGACCTTACTCAAGAATTGGAGGCCTCCCCTTCAAGTAGTAGGAGGAATCGAAAAGGTTCAAAGACAGCTCAAAGCTCTGAACTTTCCAGAGGCCCATCTTCGTCTAGTCGCTTGAGAGCTTCCTCTAGCCACAAACTGACTGCTGGAAGATTAGGATCAAAGCCCCAAATCGGAAAGAAGCAAGAAAATCTCTTCAACACTTCGAATCCTCCAGGAGGTAGTCCATCTGTCTTTGAGCTCGCACTTCAAAATGATGAAGGAAGATCGCCTGAGAAAGCCTCCAGACCCAATCCAATCACGACTCCAAAGAAAGGAACTTCAAAAGGTTGGAACAATGGATGCACTTTCAAGCATCTCAGAGAGGAATCATGGGCTAGTGCTAAGAGTCCTCTTTGGGGAGGAGAAACTCCAGCTAGCAGAACTGGAGAGAGACCTGGAGTCGGAGAATCCCCTTCTACAACCCGGGACAGTGCTTCAAAGAAGTCTCAAGCTCTAGTTCCTTCTCCAGCTCTAGCTCCTAAGGTTCAATCCGATCCTCCTCGAGTGGCTCGTAAACCACTTCCAGCTACAGTCGAAGACGCTCCTTCAAGTTCTTGTGGAGGTTCCAATTACGATGAAGATGAATATATGGACGAAGGACCTTCACCTGCCGAAAGTGGACTCTTTGAAGGATTCGAAGATCCTTATGGCCTTTTGGCTGCAAGCGGAATTGGTTTGGATCCAAATTCAAGTCAACCTGGTTTGAACATCAGTTCAGATACTTTTAGAGAAGCAATCGAACTTTACAGATCAAATGAATTCGGAAGTCAATTGAGAGATTTCACTCAGAATGGGGGGACTGGTGTAGCTGCTCACATCAATCCAAATGGAAATCAACAGAGCTTTGGTGAAATTCAAGCGGCAGTCCTTAGAGATGGTCAAGCTCAAATTGGGGATTCAAACCTGCATGCTTCAACATCTCAATTACCAAGAACTCCTGGAAGATCAAGAAATACAACTCATTCTAATTTTATTTCTACTGGTTTGACCCCCGGAATGACTCCTATCAATCTAGCTTCTTTAACTCAAGGTTCAAATTCCTTTCCTTCTCACTTTCATAGTTCCTCCAATGCAAGTCCTGGGGTTTTGAATTCCCTTTTAAATGATCCTAGTTGGAAAGAACTTCTTCAAACTTTCGCTTCTCCTCAGAAATCATCGAAGAATCAAGCTCAAATCATGTCGGCAGAAGAGGAGGATGAGTTGGAGGGAAATGCGGTGGCTAGTGGAAGTGGGACTGCAAACGATCGTTGATGAAGGAGATGGAGCGAGAGAGGTTTGATGGGAAGCGGGGAAGTGAAACTGGAAAGGGGAGAATCGACTTTGCGAATCTCATTTATAGTTTCTCCTTTTTTCCCGGCCGTGACATCTAAATTCAATTGTATTTTTTAAAGAACAAAGTCTGCTCTTTCTCCCTTTCATTTCTTCGAATCTAAACAACAGAGAATCTTTCGACGAACAAGAAACTGATGGAATGTGATGTTTTGTTTTCGAGGTCAACCCTCACTCAAGGATATGGAAGGTCGTGAATCGGGAGCAATTTTTCGTCCTGAAAGAAAAGTGAGAGAGAGGAATCTTGATCAGAAAGCAAGTCGTGGTCTACGAGTTGAACGGCCGAGCTTAGAGACTCACTTTAAGACACTTGGGAACCCAGTGCATGTCAGTGACCTCTATTCCTCTTGTCTTCAGCTCCTCCACCGAGAGATTGAACTTTGAGGCAACACTGGAAAGGGAGCTGTTGGAAGTGAGGACGTAATTGGTATTGGGACGAATCGTGCTGGTCACCCTGCCTCCCCTGATGTAGATCTGCAAGTAAGTCAGGAAAGCGAGAAACAAGGTCAGAGAAGCTCATAATTGAAAGGAGAGAAAGGAGAAGACTTACATTTCCAATAGTCGTGGCTCCCTCTGTTGGTTTACGAAAGGTTTCAAGACATATGCTCTTACCTTCGAAGATATGCGTCTCACTGAAACAGACGAAGAGAGCCAAATTCCAGAGGTCAGAATGAATCGTGGAAACGCGTTCTACTCTTGAACTCACTTTGACATTCTTCCTTTCTTTTGATCTTCGTCCAAAGAATCTACCCATTTGTCGAAGACCTCAATCACCTGATTCAATTCTAACTTTTCCTTTTTACAGGTCTCCATCAGCTTCACAAAGGTAGGAGGCTGTCGAACCGTTTTCATGGAAGGTGGTCTCTTCGCTTTCTCTGCCACTTGCTTAAATGTTAAGTTACTAGAATTCGAATCTTTGACGTTTGCTTTGGGAGCTCTCGAAGTCGGGGCCGGATCTTGAATGTTCGCTAGTGAGACATCTTCGATAGAGTCTTCGAAGGAACTGTCAGGTGAGTTGCTCTCCTCCTGAAAACGAACCTTGCTCTTTTTTCCTCCTGTGGTGTTAAGAGTAGTCTCTTCTGCTTTCCTCTTGTTTCCAACATTAGAAGCAGATGCTCCACGGACAAGCTCCTTGCCCTTCGCCGCCGCTCTAGAGACTTTGGGAGGAGAAGCGATAGAAGATTCATCTTCTGTCTGAGACTCTTCTTCTTGAGAGTCTTCTACAGCGGATCGAGTTTTCTTTGCAGGGGACACTTCTTTTGAACGAGCTCGAGATTGAGGGGGCTTTGAGGTCGAAGGTTGGCCTCCGAAATTCAGTTCTGGAGCTTTTCTTTTCTCAACCCCTCTACCCCTGTCGCTCCTGCTTCCTGCGTTCCTAAGTTCTTTCCTTTGAGCTTCCTCTCTTTCCTCTCGAAGGCTCCTTTCCGATCGACTGTCTCTGATTTGCTGCTGCCCCAATCCTCCAGATCCAGTCTCATGGCTTCCACTTCCACTTCCAGACTGTAGCCTCGAAGTCCCTCCAGGGCTAGTTACGTTCGTTTGAGCAGAGAAAGGTGGCATGGGCTTCAGAGGAGGAGGAGGCAAAGGCTTTGCAGCTTTCGCTTTGCCTTTCTGCTGAGCTCTCTTGCTCTGCTCTTCGTCCTCCTCATCTTGAGTGATGAGAGCTCTCCTTGAAGGTCTGCTAGCCCCTGCTTTCGAAGTTCCACAGACCAGATTTGATCCCACCTCTCCGCTCTCTTCGATGCTGACATTTGGAATGTCTTCGAACCTTTCAAGGTTGGCTCTCGTCTGTTCCTGAACCTTAGCCACCTGAGCGGCTTTGATTTCTTGATTGCTTTTCTTCCGAGGTTTGGATGGGCCGGGATCTTTAGAGGCGCTGAATTCGAGAGATGGGGGCCAATTTGGAGGTAATTTTGTAGATTTGTGAGGAGAAGCTTTGGCAGCCAGAGATCTGTCTCCTCGTCGTTCTTGAACTGACTGGGGTACCGAGATAGAAGCGCCTGAAAGCACCTCTCTATTTGAAGTTTCATCGAAGCGGGGATAGTCATCTAATCCAGGCATAGAGACGTCTTCCACCTCTTGGTCTTGATCTCTTGAAGGTTCGTTGTGAGATGCGAATTGAGCTCCTTCGCCTGCTTGGTTGGATCCCATCGAAAGGCTCCTAGATCTTTCTATAATAGAAACTCTTTCTTTGCATGGTTGAACGCGAGCAGATCGAGACTGCTGGAGCTTGGATATAGAATTGTTGTTTGAAGGTCTCCCAGATCTGCTTTTCGTGATTTCTTCAAGTCCTCCATCCTGCTCTCTTTCTCCCTCGTCTGATCCTTGAAGACGGTTGCGTAGGAGTTCAATTGCTTCCCTTTTCCAGACAGGCCTGGCCATCAACCACTGGGGTGCTACTTCATTCCTTGAACTTTGATCATCTTGAAGGTCCGATTCGTCTGAATAGGATTGGCTTGATCCACCGTAGACGGTCTCGGCTTTAGTGTACCAACGCTGTACTCTGGCGGCTTTCGTCTCGAGATGCATTGCGAAGAGGAGTTGCGTTCTTGAGAGTGTGCGATTGGCGATGGGCGAAAAGAAGAAGAAGGGAGAGATGGCAAGAAGTCCTTTTCTTCCTCTGCAAGTACAAAGACTGATGTTCAGATCTCAGATCTGTCTCGCCACTTTGATTGGATCATAAACCAAGAGGAGGCAGTCACGAACGGCTCGCAAGATCGTCGATTGCAAGCGCTCCGATTGCAAGCGCTCCACGAGCAAGGTGATTTTTGGATTTACAAAAACGGGACAGTGTAAATAACAATCGATAGATGATAAATACTGCAAATAAGATCCAAAGGAAACGAGAAATAGTAGACTACGAAGGAGGGTGTGATAAGAGTGACCAATTAGACGAGAATTTTGAGAAAAGCAAGGGATTGAGAGGGGGGGTATTCTAAAATGAGAGGAACGATGATGGAGGAGCTAATTGTTCAACAAAATCATTTGATCTTGTGGATAGTCTTGAACTCCATAGAGTCTTCAACACTTCCGAACTTGACGTTGATCCAGTCGTAGAAGTAATTTGTCCTCATGTACCAAGGCTTCGAAGTAGCAGCTTTTGGGAGAATCTTCTTCTTGGAAGCTCTCTGAACGTATCCGGAAGATAGGTTGAGAAGTTGTTGAGCTTCTTGGACTCCATCATTGGTCCTTGGAACAGCGACATCGAGTCCGTTTGTCTTCATGTGAGTAAGGAGACGAGCGATGTAACGAGCGGCGAGATCACTTCCTAGAGACCAAGATGCGTTGGTGTAACCTTTTGAAAGAAAGAATAGAGGAGGAGATAAGGTCAGGGGCGATTGCTGGAATCAAAGAGAAAGAGCCTCCCTTCCCTTCGCTCTTTCAGTTTCGAGCACTCACCTAGACAGATAGCCATGTTAGGGATGTTCTGTAACATTTGCCCTTTGTAGATGAAAGAATCTCCAATGTTGACAGCCTTTCCATCCAAGCTCAACTTCGAACCTCCAGCCATTTGCATTTCCAAACCAGTGGCACTGACAACAACATCGGCTTCCAATTTCTCTCCACTCTTGAGGATAATTGAGTTCTCAGTGAAGTCGGCAATGTGATCAGTTCGGATGGATCCCTTTCCAGATCGAAGAGCTTGGAAGAAATCTCCATCTGGAATCAAACTGAAGGAGGCAAAGAAAGAGTCGAGGAGGTCAGCAGATGAGCTTCTGTCAAGACAAAGAGCAAGATTGACTTTCTCTAATTCCACTCACCAGACACGCTGATCCCAAGGTTTGTAAGAAGGCTTGAAGTGTGGGTCGAGAGGAACGTCCTTTGGCAGTTGCTTTGAAACCATCCATCTGAGAACAGACCGAGAACCACTTGGGAACAACCTACAAAGCCACAGGAACACGTAACTTCTAAGAGTCATGATGAAACGAATGATTGAATGTGCGATACTGGCCGGAAGAATGAATTTCAGAAGATCGGATAAAGGGTCTCCTCTCGGAAGAGTGATGAAGTAACTTGGAGATCTTTGAAGCATTGTTACGTGAGAGGCTGTTGGAGTCATTGAAGGTAAAAGAGTAACAGCAGTGGCCCCTGATCCAATAATAACGACCTGAGAAGTGGAAACAGATATGAAAACGAAGTTTAGTAGTGATTCAGGTCGTATAGCGAAAAAGCTCCGATTCCTTCCATTGTAGGTCAAAGAGAGCTCACCTTCTTTCCTGAGTAGTCGAATCCTCTTGGCCATTGTTGAGGGTGAATGAACTTTCCTTTGAACTTCTCCATTCCAGGTAGTTCAGCTTGGAAACCTTTAGCATAGGAGTAATAACCAGCACAGAAGTATAAGAACTTGCAGCTCATCTGCTTAGTCGAAACAGTTTCGGCAGTAGAAGGATCCTTGATGTCAATGTTGACATACCATTTGGCTTCTTGAGAATTCCAGTCAGCAGAGGAAACCATCTGGTTGTAACGAATCTTCTTATCGATTCCGAATTCACTGGCAGTCTCTTTGAGGTATTTCAAAATAGCAGGTCCATCTGCGATAGACTCAGCAGACTTCCAAGGACGGAAAGAGAATCCTAAAGTGTCTGTTTGGGGAAGCGTGAAAAGAATCAAGAAAGGAGAAGTGGAGAATTGGAGTCAGGATTTGACGAGCGATGAGTGAATGTTGAAAGGATCGAGATCTCCGAGGAAGAAGCGGAGAATGTGAAAAGCGAGTTGCTTGGATGCATTGAGATGAGAACTCACACATATCAGAATCAGATCTCAATCCAGGGTATTCGAAACTGAAAATTGATGAGAAATGAGTCAAATTCAGAGTGAGACAGAAGAGAGGATTTGATTAGTCAAGTTAGATAATGAAAGAAGCACGCACCCTCAGCTCCTCCCTCTGCTCCAAGCATCAAACTCACAGAGACCAGGTTCCACCCATGGTATCTCTACCTTCCAAAATAGCATAGTCGTTGCCATAAGGAGTGTCGTTTTGAATTCTGTAAGAAGCGTTGATTCCAGAGAGACCAGCACCGATGATGAGAACTTCTTTGTGTTCAACTTGAGATACCATCTTTGCTTGTGTGAGAGGAAACGATTAGGTGGGGTGAGGGTTAGAATAAGGAGAAAGATTGGAGGACGAAGGACGAAGGAAAGAAGAAGATTCAGAGGGAAGGGTTTAAATAGGAGCTCGTGAAGTGAGATCCCAACTCAAAAACACCGAAGATGTGAAAGGCGAGCCCCATCGCTTCAATCAATTGGCATGAGATCTTCCCTTTCACATCAAAGAGATCGGCACATCGGTGCGCAGTATATATTGTGAGAATTGCTTGCGAAGTCGCGAAGTTGCGAACTGCGATTCTGCGAAGACAGATGGAGAGAAATGAAGCGGGGAGACCAGAGCTTGAGAGCTTGAGATGGGAGTGACAGATACAAAGGAGTGTAGAATTGCGATTAACCAGAAAAACAAAAACAAAGGTGATTACAAATAAAAGGATAAAGACAAAGAAAACGAAGCTTCCAAAATCTAGAAAAAAGAACAGAACGAAAAAAAAAAACACTTTCTCCACTACCTTTCAGTCTCCTTTCCCTTTCTACTTGCACCAGCTTTTCCAGTTGTTGAACTAGCAGTTGAAGATCTTCCTTCCTGGTTCGCATCTTTCCTAGGTCTTCCAGGACCTTTAGGAGGAAGACCAGCTTTCTTAGTCTCCTCTGCAATCTTTCTCTTCTTAATCTTTTCATCTTCTTCCACTTTTAATCTGAACTCGACCTCTTCCACTGACATTTCATCAATTTTTCCAATGAATTCCCACCAATGATTGAGTTCGTTATCATTTGAAAGTCTTCTATCTAACTCGTTTCTGATGGTCATGAACCTGTCTTTCTGAGATGGTTGGTAGAGAGCGTCCAAGTTGACACCACAGAATTTCCATAAGAAAGTTTTTAAGCTGAATAGATAGGAAAAGTGAAGAAAGAAGAGCGAGAGATCAGCAAACTCATCATCGAGGAGTTCTTTGAGCTTCTCTCTTTACTCACTATTGCAATTGTTCAGGAGTAAACCAAGGAGAAGCTTGATTATAAAGAGGATTGTTCTTATCATGACTTAATCTAACCTGTTTAAAGATGAAGAATTGAAGTAAAACATCTGAAATCACACAACCACAAGGAGTTTGATTTGCCAGATCCAAATCTGAACCTGAATAGGTATTCGGATTAATAGTAAAACTTCCTTCTTGAACTCTGAAATCTTCTGCAGAATCATTGAATCTACCAATTCCAGAGACTTTGTGATTTCCATGTCCGACTCTACATCTTCCACAAAGAGCTTTGGAATTGGCAGCCAAGGTTTCTGCAGGAGTAGATCCTCCCAAGACTTGTTCAGCTTCGTTATCTTCGTCATCGTTATCCTCATCTTCATCATTGCTTCCCCTAGCTTTCTTTGCACGAGTTTTACGAGGTGGGAAGAGAAGTTCATGAGGTCTGTGTCCCAGACCGGAAGCTAGCAAGACGTGTCTGTTTGGAATTGAACGATTCCATGCTTCTGATGCTTGATGAGCTCCAAATGCTGATCCTGGAGTCCAACCTGGTTTATGAGCTCTGTGTCCACGTTGATTGGTAGTTGAACGACTTCTCTTGGAGGAGACCTGTAGAGAAAACGTGAAAGGTCAGCTTTATTTGCATCTCATCTCTCTTCAACAATTTCTTCGTATGCTCACCTTCGATTGCATCAACTCTATCAACTGATCAGAAAGACTCTCTCTAGTATCCTTCAAATGAGTCAAAGTGTGTTCACTTTGAAAAGGTCTTCCACTCAATCTAGCCATCTCCTTCTCGCTCTGAAGATTGGCGATGGTGAATTTGATAGCATCTCTACGTTTCTCCAAAGAATAGATGGCTTCATTTCTCTCTTCTGCAGTCTTTGGACTTTGAGTTATTGATGAAAGATCAGTAGAAGATGGAAGATTGGAAGAAGATGAAGAAGAAGAGTTTAGATTGGAATTAGAACCGATTCCGATGGCTCCGACCGATCCGGAAGAGGAAGGTAGACTCGGAGAATGAAAGAAATGTTGTTGAGGAGTTGGTTGAACTTGTGGCGGTGGATGAGAATGAGTTTGGTATTGACTTGGACTGAAATCTGGAGGCAGTAGGTAATAAAGAGAGGGAGTTGATTAGCAACCAAGAACGACGAAGTGAGAAAAGCCGGGAGATTTCAGGATGAAGTAAGAGCTACTAACAGAAAGGATTCTGTTGTTGCTGCTGTGATTGTTGTTGAGCTGAGTTACTTCTGTAGTTCCCGTTGAGTTGTTGATTCATGCTGCTTCACCTTGACTTCGGAAAATAGTAGAATTCCAGAGAATTGGAGAGAAATATAAGAAAGAAACAAGGAATTATGCGAGTTTTCCAGACGCAGCCTCACGAAATCGCCTTCCATGCCAACGCTCCACTCTGAACCGGTACCCAAAATCTCTTCTCTTCCTCCAAAATACTCTAACCAACTTTCAAAGCCAATTCAGATTGACAACATCTTTCACTGCCTCTAACACCGAATCGCTCCAAGTCACAGTTGTTTGCTTTCTTTCTCTTCCTGTCCCACTCCCTCCTCATATCTTAAAGCATGCCTTCTACAAAGATCGCGCCTTCAGTTTTAGCTTCAGATTTGGGTAACTTGACTTGTGAATGTCAGAGAATGATAGATAATGGGGCTGATTGGTTACATATGGGTAAGTAAAATGGTTCAAGAGAAGTCCATCTACTTTGGGGCAAGCACAGACGGAAATAGCAAGAACTGAGATGGTCCATTAGATCCTGACTCCTCTTCCTCTCCTTGGCTCCATGTTCTGAACATCTTAGATATCATGGATGGGTAAGTTCATCATCTATCCTTTCAACCTCTCTCAACTAGTCACAGTCATCTTACAGAGTCTCTGCCATTTTTTCACTTTTCTCTCCCCAACCGAATCGAATCCTATGCAGTCACTTTGTACCGAACATTGTGATGGGAGCTCCAATCATTGCTTCAGTTCATAAATCCATTCCAACTGCTTTCATGGATTGTCATATGATGGTTACTGAACCTGGTAGGGTGAGTATCTCATCTCTTTCGGGAGATCTAACAGCTCCCAGCTCGCACACGACTAGGCAGGCAAGGCGAAGAAGGCCGGAGGATCGATTGAAGCCGTTCTCAGTTTCCTTTCTGAAGATAGGAAGCTCATCATCTGTCGTGTGGAATGTCAGGTATCCGACAGAAGGATCAGTGATGAAAGACAAAGCTATCCACTCCGTTCTCTTTGATTTCCCTTCAACGCTTTATCTTTTCTCTCTGCTGATCCCTGCCCATCACTTCTCTACATCTTGAACTATTGCAGTGGGTCAAAGATATCTCGGAAGCTGGAGGAGCGTCGTATACGTTTCACCTAGAAGCCACAGGTGAGTTCTTACCAGCTCCACATTTCTTAACAGTGTCCTTCTCCTCTACTTCTTCTGATCTCTTGCTCCGATTGTCTCTTCTTTGACATTCTATCTTAAATTCATCTCAACTCGACCACTTCAACTTGACACCTTCCGATTTTTCTAAATCTTTTTCTTCGATTCCGACACACAATTTCAACCACAACCTTTCATTGATCTTGAACCTCAACGACTTCAACTGATACTGATACTGCATACAAACAGATGATCCATTGGACGTAGTTCGTCAAATCCGTGCCACCAAAATGAAAGCTGCAGTTGCCATCAATCCAGGAACGCCTTCGAGCGAAATCTCAAATGAATTGGGAGAAGCGGTGGACATGATTTTGGTGATGACTGTGTGGCCTGGTGAGTCTTTTGAGCTCCTGCGCAAAAATATCTGGAAGGCAAAGCTGAAGGAGCTGAGAAAAGAAGGGCGGTTGGATAGAAGACTTCAGTGTGTGGGGGGGGGGGGCGGACCAACTTTGGAAGTAAAGGTCCAGAGGACGAGAACTCTTTTAGGAAGGACGAGAACTCTTTTAGGAAGGACTCGAACGTCTACCCGCCCAAGCTGCGTTCCTTCATACAAGCTTGAACTTTAGAAGGACCAATATTGGAGGCTTTGAAATATCGGGGCACTCGTAGAGGGAAATAGCGCTTTCCCAGACGTGATCTTTACCACTTGCTAACACCTCTCTTTTATCGTCATGTTATCTTTATCAGGTGCCGGAGGACAGAAGTTCATGAAGGAATGCATGCCTAAAGTGGGTTTGATGTTGGATTTTGAGGGAAAAGGGAGGCATACATTCACCTTTGGGGATCAGGAGTGCTAATCTCTCTCCTTCTTCCATCTACCCAGGTCGCGGAATTGCGTGCTCGATTTCCAAACTTGAACATTGAAGTCGATGGAGGGGTTGGACCAAAGACAATCGATCGATGTGCCGATGCTGGTGAGTGATGTGGAAGGTCAAATCGATTCCATATTGTCTACCTAGACTGACCACCTTTCTTGTCTTCACCTTCTCTTATCCTCAGGTGCCAACGTCATCGTCGGAGGAACAGCTATCTTCGGTGCCGAATCGCCTAGAGATGTAATTCATTTCCTACGAACCAGGTGCGAAGAAGCTCAAGAACGTATCAAAGCCGAACGAGAACGTATCGAAGCAGAAGCAGATGAAGATGGTTATCTAGCTGTCGAGATCGATGGAGATGGAGATGATGAGGACGAAGCAGTGATCAGACAACTCAATAGAAGAGGTTCTTCTTCGTCAGGTGGATGGGAAAGAAGACCTTCTCATTCAAGTCATTCAAGACCAAACTCTCCACTTTCAAGACCTAGACCGTATCTCTTAGCCGCGGCTAGAGCTTCTGCAAAAGTAAAGAGAAATCAACAAGCGATGGGATTCACTCCAATGCAGGCTGAGAAGACTGCGGAACATGTGGCGGAGAAACCTCCAGCTGTTGCGAAGACTAATGGGGTTGGAGCTAGTTCGAACTAAGTTCCTCAAGATCTGCAACTTTACTTCTACTTCTACTGCTGCTTTTTCAATTTTTGAGTCATTCAGTTTCACTCCTCCAATCTCATCTTACTTTTCGAATCAACGACTGCAGACTTTCAATGAACCTCTCCTGATGCCTCATTCAATACGCAATCGACCTCTTTTCCCTTCTTCCTTTTACGTAGACCTTGTAAATACATACACTAAGCAAAAGTGGCAATCATTAGCTAGCTGACATCGCCACAGCAAACAAGATAACCAATTCGAGAGCCTGTCAAAGCTGGGAAAGACGGAATCAGATTCAAATAGTTTTGAAGACGAAAGATCAACAGAGAGAAAAGGGGAGTATCGTAAAATGAGATTCGTGAGACGAAGCATGAACAGGAGGCATTGAGCATTAAGGGTCGTGAAGAGGGAACGAAATTGTCCATGAGTAGAGATCTGAATGGGAAAATCAGAAGTTGAAAGGATCTATTGGATTTCCTTTGGTCATGACCCCCTTCATGTAGGCCGTACTCTTCTTTGGAGTTCTGGTTTGATTCAAACCGGGAAGAGTGTGGATCATACCAAAGTCATTGACATAACCCGAAGACCATTCTAGATTTGAAATGCAACTCCAAGGGATCCATCCGGTGATCGGCTGAAGGTAGAAAGGCAAGAAGAATGGCACGTCAGATGTCAGACTTCATTTTGATAAAGTTTCCTTCAAAGATGCGTGAACTCACCAAGCCGTAGTCCAATCCCCACTTGATGTTCGTCAATGCTTGTCGATACCATTCGATTCTGTCAATGTCATTCACGATCTCTGCAATCGGTAGCTGCGTTTCATTTGAGACAGCGAGTCCATTCTCTCCAATCCTAATGTCTTGGACACCCCATCTCTCGTGGAAGTACTTCGATCCACTAACTGAAAGAGGGAAGACAGGTCCTTTGTTAGAAGAGATCGAGGGAAGGAATGGTCCAGAAAGAGGACTCACAGATGGTGTCGTTGGCTTGGAAGTTCCAAGGAGACTTTGTAGGTCTACCAATCAAAGCTCCCGTATCAGGATTCTTGTTGTAGGAGTTCAAGCAGGTTGGCCAGGTATCATCACCATACTCACAAGCTTCACCTTCAGCTAAAGGAGAGACCCACTGAGAAGTGTAAGCATCGTAAGCTACGAAATCAGAGCCGCTTTCCTTCAGACTGTGGAAGGATGAATAGAGAAGAAGGGGATGGTCAGAAAGGGAGTGGTGCTGGTGACCCAGAGAGTCGTGACTGACAGTTTTTTCTCTTCAGGGGTGAAAGTGGGTAATCTTTCTTTCATAGTGTCTTTCATAACTTGAGGATAGTCTCCAGAGTAGATCGGTCCAGTGGGCCATCCAATCTCGAAATCATTGGCTCTTTCAATCACGTCCATGTGGGAAGGATCTGAAGCATTGAGAGGGAAAGCTGGAGATCCATCTAACTTGATGCCGATTTTCCCTTTGACGATGCCTGCTTCCTTCTTCTCTCTGAAGAGCTTGACTGCTGTGGCGTGAGAGAGAAGAGCGTTGTCTGAAGGCGGAGAAAAAAGAAGACAAAGTCAGAAGTAAGGTACTGGAAGATTTCATAAGGTCTGGCGACAGACTAGGAAAAAAGGAGTTAGAGATGACTGATCAAAATTAGAGACTTACGCATGCATTTGTAGGTGTCTTCGATCGGGCCCTCTCTACCGGGAGCTGAATCAGTATCAGGTCCATAGCTATGGAAAGGAAGATATCGGGAGTCAGAGAGGGAGGGGTGGAAGAGAGAATCGACAGTCAGTCGAGTCGTCAGTACTTGGTTGAAAGTCCTTCAGCTCCTAACGTCCTAAGACTCACCCTTCTACACAGAAGGTTCTTGGCTCGTTCATAGTGACCCACTTCGAAGCAAGGAAGCAAAAGAGAGAAAGACGAGGAGTCAGAGGGAATCGCCGGGCAGATTCAGCCCCTCCTAAGAACTCACAATGTCACAATCCTTTCCTAGATTGTCATAGACTGCGTTAGCGTAATGCTCAAAGTCTTTGACGACATCTTTTGAAGTCCAGCCAGCATACTTGTCTTCCAAAGCTTGAGGGATATCCCAGTGATACAAAGTGCAACTAGCCAGCATGTCATTGTCATGAGTCTTCTTAATCATGTCTTTGTAGAATCTGACTCCATCTTCCAAAGGCTCGGTGCCAGTTCCATTGGCGAACCACCGAGTCCAAGCGATGGTGAAATCGTATAGACCAACTCCCAAAGCTTTCTTGAAGATAGGAAGATCCTTTGGATAAGTGTGATAGAAATCCATAGCTACGTCTCCATTGACGTCTCCCTACAAAAGCAGAGAATCAAGCAGAAAAGGCCTGAGTTAGTCTTCTAGTCGTTGACTATTGTATTAAAGATGACTCACAAAAATGTGACCTTTGCCAGTATCGTGAGCGAAAGTATCCCACACCGAGTACCCCTTTCCTCCTTCCGCCTTTTCACCTGTTGCTCCTTCGATTTGGTAGGCTGAAGTTCCACATCCGTAGAGGAAATCCTTGGGTAATTTTTTTCCGTCCAAGAAAAGTTGTTGTTGCTTCTTGTGGGAAGTGGCGGCTTGGACGGCGGAAGAGGTTAGAAGAGCCAACGTCACGAACGAGCTTAGAGCTTGAACTTGTAACATTGTTTTTGGAGATAAGATTCAAATATTCAAAGAAGAGGAGAAGGGAGAGAGAGGAAGAGGAAAGAGGAAAGAGGAAAGGAAATGGTCGTTTGACTCGTAAAGATTAGAAAACAGACTAAAAGAGCCCCTGAGCCACAAAGACAATCTAAAGTTTGGATTCGCCGCAAAGACGCTCGCTGCCTTTCCGCTTCTTCCAAGCTTCTCGAAGTTGGAACAAAAGAACGCGTTACCAAGAGTAGCTCGAGATCTTTGGTCGTCGTTGGGAGGTGGCGAAGGCAGAGAGGTCGAGAAGACACCCCCACGAGAAGGCACGGGTGACGGATGATGACATGCATTAAAGAAACCGAAGAATGAGTTGGTGAGATACATTTGTGAAGGGAAACGTCTAAAAGGAGCTACTTGCTTAAACGATGACCAACACCTCCTTCTTCTTCCCTTTTTTACCCTCTACACTTTTCCACTCAACCTTAACATTCTTCATGAATTTCTCTCTATTCTTATTCAATCCGCCATCCAATCCTTCCTTCTTCTCCTTCGAAAGTTGAAGTAAGACCTGCTCTAGAGTGAACTTCTCGTTCCTCTTTTGCTTCTTGACCTTCTTCTCCTCTCCTTCTACCTTTTCTTCACCATCGACTTCCATCTCCGTTTCCTTGGTCTCTGTCTCTTCCAACTTCTCCTCTCCAGCTAGATCCTTGACAGCTTCACTTAAACTTGCAACAGTAAAAGGATCGGCCTTAACAGCAGCCTCTCGAGCCAAGGCACCTTCTTTCCTTTTGTCCTTCTTCTGTTCCTCTCTCTTCTGTTTCTTAGCATTCTTCTTAGCTTTGATTGCTTCTACATCATCGCCTGATGTCGCTTTCGCAGGGGCTTCTTCAATGAATGGAGTAGTGATTGGAGCTTCTTCCGTTTCATTCAATTTACGTTTTTTCTTCTCTGATCTTGATTCTTTCTGTTCTCCATCTTCCTTCTTTCCCTTTTGGTCCTTCTTCTCCTTCTTTTCTTTCTTCTCCTTCTTTTCCGTAACTGGAGCTTCAATCGCTGGAGTTTCAGTTTCGACTCCTTCCATTGCATCGGATGCGGAGGGGGCTGGAGCTTCAGCCTGGATCGATTCCTTGACAGCAGCCTCTAGAGCGTTTGTTGATACTGAAGCTTCGGGCTTCGTCTCAGCAGCAGCAGCTGAGAAGAGAAGAGAAAGTGGCGAAAGGAGGAGGAAGGTGGAAAAGGTTAGCCTTTGTAGAGCAAGAGAAACGATGAATCTTCTCCTCGACTAAATACCAAGAGGCAACAGGGATTTAGATTCCTGCTTACTAAGTTGTCTGTATCGAAGACAAGGAGTCTGCCTCCACTCGCAAAAGGACGCTCCAGAAGTGCTCTCTCGTGTGACATCGAGCCTAGCGTTCCAACTTTTCCTCCATCTTCACCCATCTAATACTACTCAATTCAACATTTCGGCGTCTTTGCCACACGAGCGCCTTTTTCGCATCCTTGATCACTGCCGCCTGCATCTCCATCGATTCAACAATTCTTCCTCTATCAAAAGACTCACCTTTCTCAGCCTGCTTCTTCATCTCATTCCCAAAAGCACCCTGAACACTTCTCTTCTTCTTATTTGCCTTTCCATTCTCTCCTTTGTAAACTGTCTTTTCGTATTTCTGAGCCTCAGACACACAGGAGTTATGAGACTTCCATATAGCAGGATTTGAGAACTGGACTGAACAATCTAGACAAGTGAAAGAAGCTCCACATCTTTGATTGTAATGTTGATCTAGTTTTGGCTTTTTGACAACATCGTTGCAGGCGTCGCAGCTAAATTGAGAGAGAGAGGCAATGAAGAGAGAATGGGATGGATGGGAAGAAGAGTGAAGGGGGTCAGTTAGTAGTTGAGGAGAGAGCTTGACTTGCGAGAGTCTGGCGGGAATTTCAGTGGATGTTTGAATGTCAACTTACTTGAAAGAGACCATTGGAAGACGGAGATTTGGAGGTGGATTGCGGTTGGGAGAAGCAACTTCGACTTTTTTTTCTCTTCCAAGGCCAGGGCAAAAATTCGCACGGGCCAGCCTACAATCACAAACGGAAACGATGGGATGATGGGCTTCACACAAGATTCATTCAAAAGAAAGAAACATGTCAGAAGAATTAACAACAGAAAAAAAATGGGCCTGAATCAGTCGGTCTCAGGAGGGGCCAACGCAATCAAGCTGAAGTTATGCTCCTCTGGATTTAGACTCATCTGCAAGTAGGAAACAAATTCAAAAAGAATGTTAAGTATAAGTCATTTGGATCTTGAAAGTATAAGTCATTGCGGATCGAGACTGTAATAAGCACGCAAAGACAATCGATTGACCAAAGTGATGCTCATCTCTTTCTCCAAACGTCAATCTCAGAACTCACATATTGTTTCTGAACGAAAGCAGCCGTATCTTTCAACAAATCCTTCTGTTTCTCAACTTTAACATCTCTAACTTTCACGCCCTTTCTTCTACCATCTAGTTCAATCAAGCTTCCATTCTCAGGATGTCTGACGAAGGCAGTGAAGTGTAGATTCACTCTAGATTCCGCGTCTGGAACTATTGATTGTCCACCTTGAGCTGAGACTGAATGAGCTTCTTCTAATTCCTTTGAAGTTGCAAGAAGTTCTGAACGTTGAAGTGGAGTTAAAGATTTGGCTTGAGAAATTAGATTCGAGAGAGGTGAATCGGGAGAGATGTGAGATTTGGCTGGAGAATTTGCTAGAGCGTGGATTAAGCCTTGGGTTCCACAGGCATTTCCGATCTGATAAAAGGGAAGAAGGGGTGAGGAGATAAGTTGAGAGGGAAGAGTTGGGGAAAGATGATAAGAAGTTCCAGGTGGAAGCCGAATCATGATCACTTCTACTGTCTTAGACCTTCTCCCCCAGGCATTTTCGTTCCAGAACAACTAAAAGTCCAGAGATCTCTCTTCATCTTCCCTCGAGCGAGAAGCTCGTTTCAACTAGCCTCCAGCCAGTTCCTCTACTCACAGTTTGCTTGATCCAAAGCATTCCCTCGTCATCTTTCCCTTCACTATTCTCCATTCCTTGATCTTCCTTATCCTTCAATTCTTCATTCTCCTTTGTGATTGGATATAAGAGTAAAACGGCAGCAGCTGGCTTTGGGACCATGTCGAGGAGCATCTCGTCGAGTCCTAAGACGTCATGGTAAGTTAGAGCTTCAACGTCTAGTCCTAATTTCTTGGACCATTGACTGAACATCTCAGGATCAGCTTCTAGGGGAACCCAACGAATTGACATACTTGTGTGTGTTTGAAGTGAGGGTGTGTTAGAGTGGGGCAAGAAGGAAGTTGTTCTCTATTCCATTGCATCAAAGCTTCAAGAAATGATTTCTTTAAGGACAGGACTTCTATCAGTGCTGTCATCAGTATCATTATGGTATTTGGCTACTTCTGCCAACCAATCCTCTTTCAATTTAGAGCTGCAACAACATCAGCATCAGCAGGAGGCAGGACTGGCCAAAGATTTGCAGGTTGGAGATTCGGTCTCGAGGAGACTGGTAGCTTTAGCTGATTTGCATGGCGATTTAGAGGTGAGTGAAGCCGTTTCGGATATGCCCAAAGACTAGAAGGGATTCTTGAGGAAGGGGAAAGGAGAAGAAGGGAGCGACAAGAGACTGATAAGGAAAGGGAGAAAGACAACAACGTTCTGCCTTCATTTCCCACAAACCTTCATCTGATCTCAATTTGCTGCCTCGAACCTCTTAAATTCAGCATGCTCATAATGTCTTGAGAATGGCAGGCTTGATCGATTCGTCGAATCACTGGATAGGTGAGTTCTGACTTCTCTCTTCCACTTCACTTTTTCCCAATCTCATGCATGACTTCTCCATTGCTTCCCCTCTTCCACTCTTCAACTTGGGACCTTTATAGCCGGTCACGACGTTCTAGTGTCAACCGGAGATATAGTAGACAGAGGAGACGATACGATAGAGCTCTACAAAATGTTCATTCGATTAAGGAAAGAAGCCAAAGAAGTTGGCGGTGAAGTTCATAACATGCTTGGAAATCACGAAGTAATGAATGCTTTACATGACTGGAGGTGAGCATCTCACGTTCCCGCCGAAGGGAGAGTGAGAGTGAGAATCTGATTCTCTCCCACACACCCGCTTAACGAAGATCACTGATTCAAAATTTGACTTTTCCTTTCTATTTCGAATCGATCTCATTCTCGTTCCCCCAGATACGTTACACCAGGAGATACCGCCTCTTTTGGAGGACCTTCAGCTCGTAGGGAGGCAATGTCAACCTCTGGATGGATAGGAAAACTTTGGTTAGAAGATTTCAACATAACTTCTTCAATTCCATTACTTCCGCCTTCTTTACTTCCCTCAAGCTATCCTCTACCTTCAGCTTCCTTCGTTCACGGAGGTATCACTCCTTACTACGCTTCCCTCGGAATTCATCACATCAACACTTTAGGGAAATCATTCCTTCTAAGAGGGTTGTCGGAGAAGAATCCTACTGGCCATCTTCCCTCAGGGACGACTTCGGAAGAGATGGCTTTGTACGGAGAAAACGGTCCTCTGTGGTACAGAGGTTATGCTTATGAGAGCGAAGGAGCGGTTTGTGAGATTGCTGAGAAAGCGACTAAGAGTTTGGGAGTACAGCATTTAGGTTCGTACCTCTCTTGCAAAGTATCTTTCTTCTCGAATAATCTCATCCACATCCTACTGACCCTCATCGTACCTTCAAATTCTTTAGTCATGGGTCATACGCCACACTTCGATGGTTTCGTCCGCAGATGCGAAGACAAGATCCTGTTGATCGATACTGGAATCAGCCGAGCTTATGGAGGGGAACAAAGTGCTTTGGTTTTCGATACAATGACCAAGAGAGTAGAAAGTGGGAAATGGAAGGAAGAAAAGGTCTTGACGGCTCTCTATAAAGGTAGGAAAGCTAGGATTTTGAAGAAGTTTGAAAGGGAGTTGACGGTTGAGGAGTGATTGTGATACTCTTTTTTGTATTCATCTAGACCTACAGTAAATGTGTTAGTTCGGCTTGTTTGAAATGTTTCGGGCAGGAGGAAAGGATGAGGTGGGCGTGTTGATGCTCGAAGCTCACACATCAGACTTGCTCTACGTCATCAGCTTCTCTCTGTCACTCCAAACCTTCCAGAACAATTGTTTTCAGATAAAACCCATTTTCACTCTCCCCTCATACCGTCCAGATTCATCCGTTTCCACTCCTCATCCTCAGTCCGCCTTCTCGCCTCACTTCCGTGGTCGCCCTGAAGCTGCCACTGATGTCTGAATTCTATCTCGGACACCAGTATTCTACCTACTCAGAAGCACATAGCAGCCAGGGAGATCTAGCAAATGTCAGAAGAAAAGTGCCATGTGCATTTTGATGTTGGTTTTGGGTTGGATGAATACAAGAGGAGAAACATGATTAGAGGGAATCATGTCTCCATAAACAGAAGAGTTTGTGTGAAAAAGGTTTGCATGGAATCATAAGACCAAGGACAAAAGAGTTGAAAAAATAAAATTTGGAAGAAAGATTGGTGTTGGTTGGTTGTGTATGTTTAGAACAAATGCGTTGAGAAAGAAGGACCAGAGACGGACTTGATTGAATAGAGTTTTGGCTTTGAGAGGTTTTGATAGAAACGTTTCGGGTTTCTTTGACCTGTTTAGGCGGCAACCGGAGTCTTCTTGGTGGCAACAGTTCCAGTTCTGAATCCATTCTTAGCACGTCTTGGAACGTCCTTAAGATGTCTCATACGTCCAGATCCAGTAGTTCTTCTTCTGATGGCTTTCTGTCCCCATTGGTAAGAGCGAGTCTTAGCGGCTGGGAATCCACAGGCGGCACAGGCTGTCGGAGGGTAGAAGAAGAGGTGAGTGGTTGTTAGATTCGGGGCTGGGGCAAGGTGCTTGAATCAGAGGTCTTCCATCCATCAAGTATTCTTTCTCTGTCTTTATGATCTTGATTCCAGACCAGTTCCAGAGGCCAAGAGGGGGATTCTGGGACGAAGGATTGTCCTCCTTCTTAACTTGAATTTGAACCTCCCCTCTTCAACCCAGATCTCCACCAGCGCTATCTCGTCTTCCCAGATTTCGAATTCCAAGTCTTGGATTGATCTTTGCTCCCTCATGCTTCCAATTCTTCGACAAGCCTATCTCTTGTCCTCCTTCCTCTATCATCCACCACCACCACCACCACCCTTCCTTCCTCCTGCCTCAGTTCCAGATTGAGTGAACTCACTCTTGTGTTGCTTGTGGAATGAACGCTTGTTACAACGACGACAGATAGTGTGCGACTTGGTGCTGTTAGAAGTGAAAGAGATTAGATTGAGAAATTGGATGTGAGCTTGGAGAGCTCTTGCTGCGAAGCACAGAGGATGGTCGATGTTGTAAGTTGATGGATCGAGATCGATTTTGATGGCTTGAAGTATCTTGAGGGTGATCTTACAGGGCGTTTGCATGCGAAATTGAAGACATATCGTTGATCTTGCTGTAGAGGAGAGATGCACCACCACCACCACCTACTATCCGCCCATCCAAGTATACATCTCCTCTCCAGGCGACTTCCATCGCCAGCATCTCCAGTTTGAAGGTGTCTCTCCTCTGATGGTGCATTTCTCTCTTGAGTATTCTTGCAGTTCCAAAAGTAGGTTCTCTTGCCTGGCCTAGCTGCTTCCTTCCCATGTCCCCCTCCACCACTCCATGTCTCCCAAATCTCGCCTTGACAAGTTCCAACTCTCGACGAATTGTATTTTGATGAATCTTGAAGCGAATAGACCACCCTCTGCGAAGGAGAGAAAAGGAGGGCCTTTTCGAGGTTTTGGAAAAACCTCAAAGTCTGCTCATTGGATACTCACTGGCGCTTACCGAAGGAAGTTGTACCCTTTGTCATTGTGTCTGTTTAAGATAGCAATGGAATAGGATTGTAGATGATAGAGTCAGTAATGCGGCTCTGTGATTCAAAAGCTCTTTAGAGTCGTCGCCGCAGCTTCTTATTGAGGAAGACCAGTCCTTGGCTGCTATATCCTATTTGACGGATTCAGCTTCTTGATGGATCAATTCAATCTTTGAATAGACTGGATTCAACTTTCAATAGAAACTAACCTTGAAGTCCGAAAAGTTAGGGGAGGGAAAGAGAGGAAGAGAGAGTAGAAGAATTTTCTCAGAGGCGCGAAGAATGCCCACAAGATTTCTTCCACCTTCTTTCCTTTCTTCTCCTCTACCTCACGACAACACATCAAGGTTAGTTTCAAAAACATCATTGAATTCAAAGACAGAATCAGGACATCAGCCTGCATCAAGAATAGGACGGAATGGAGGGAGCGCGGGGAGGAGATGGTAGCAGCAGGAAGAAAATGGGAAGGCGCTGCAGAAGAGCTACTGCTTTGGATGGAAGGCTCTTTTTTCGTAGTAGAAAGGCATACGAATTCTGAAGAGTTCAAATGAATAATCCTCCTCAAGAAGAATGGTCGAATTGGCTTCATCCGAAGGAGGATTGGTCCTACCTTCACCTTCCTTCCCATCCTCCCTCAGCAAGCTAACTCCCATCATCCTTCCTCTTTCTCTACTACCAGACACAATGGCTCCAGCTCAAAAGTCCAAGAAGTCCACTCAAGACACCATCAACTCCAAGCTTCAGCTAGTCATGAAGTCAGGAAAGGTCACCTTGGGTCTCAAGTCCACCCTCAAGGCCATGAGAAACGGAAAGGCCAAGTTGGTCCTCATCTCTGCCAACACTCCTCCTCTCAGAAAGTCCGAGATTGAGTACTACGCCATGCTCTCAAAGACCTCTGTTCACCACTTCCAAGGTACCAACTCTGCCCTTGGAACGGCCGCTGGAAAGCTCTTCCGTGTTGGGTGAGTTACTCAAGAGAGGGATACGTAATGAGAATAGGTGGGAGTTGGAATAGATTGGCTGAGATGCTGAGAAGAGGTGATGATAGCTGCAATGGATGTCGAGGTTGGGATTTGGAGGAGCTGCGAGGAGATTCAATCCTCTAGTTCTCTGCCAAAATCAGCCACCTCGATGATGTTCAGAGGTCACATTCAGAGTCTCCGGACGATGAGTGTAAACCTCTTTAATCTCAAGATGCTTCGACATCTGTTCTTCTTCCCAGCCACACCTTGGAGCGAGCCAGAAGATCATGCTTGCCTTCAGCTTGCCCTTTCGCCTCGCCCGCGAGCTTTTAAAGCAGAGACCGGGCGCTGACTATTCCTTCTTTTCCTTCCTTCCTTCCCATTCTCTTCTACAGTGTCATGACCGTACTAGACGCTGGTGATTCTGATCTTCTAACCACCGTCGCTGCCTAAATGGTGGTTGTTACACTTCTTTCTATCTGATTTGTTCAACTTCCCCTTTCGACTGCCTCTTCTCTGGACTCTTGTTAACGCTTGAGCCTTCGGTTCTTTGATCTCCAACCCAAAAATGCTTGGTTTCGTTTCCTCTCGAAGTCGAAAACTCATCTCCCAAGCTTCCCTTTCTATGTATTCATGCATTCACTCACTCATTCATACTTTTTCGATGTAAACTAATAGGCAACACTCCAAGGCATTTTCTGTTTTTTAAACCGAATTATTATGAAAGAGAGACCTTGTTGTTTGTTTCGAATGGGAAGAAAAAGAAACGTGTATTTCGACTCACCCTGTGACCTTCCTACTGCGCCCAGGAGGTCCTTACCCCTTGCTCGAACCACCCCAACCCTCCAAAGCATTTGCCTCTCCCTTCAACCTTGGGACCAAGTGGTACCTCACTACCTCATCAGATCAACCGTATATATGTAGGACAGAACAGAAGAACGGGACTTGGTTCCGTTCCCCCTTACTTCAAGAATTAATCAAATCTCAAATGCTTGACCTTCCTCACCCTCAAAAAGGAGGATGGTTTTAAACCTCATGCCAAATTTCCTCTCATCCTTTTCTTCCTCCTCCTTCTTCCAAACCATCTCTTCTGCCTCAAAGCATCACTTCGCGAGACTCATTTGATATGGGCGAACTCTCGACAAGAATCTACAAGCTCCTTGGAGTCTCTACTCCTTTCGATCCTCAACATCGATTCGTTACCTCGTATCTACTCTCTCCTCTGCTTCTCTTCCTTTGGAGAGCTTTGGTAGCGATCTACGTCCTGACCACTCTGATCATCACTTTTGCCAGGAATGGCACAAGTCAATTCTCTTTCTTGTGAGTGGCTTTCAAGAGGTGGAGGCAAGCTGCGAGATAGATTGGCTGACAATCCTCCTTCTTTTTCACAGCACTGTCCTCTCCTACTGGGGTCTCTTCGGATGGTACACCATATCTGCAGTCCATACCTTCTCATTCTGGATTTCGTTACGAAAATGGAGGAAAGCGAACTCTACGAGAACCACAGAGATGAGAGAGAAGCTGCGCTCTTCGACCCCCTCGAACCTCGAGTCTCAGGATAGGGATCAAATCTTACATCAGTCGGAACAAGAAAAGCCTCGATCTTGGCTCGAAAGATTCTATAGGCCTTTCCAGTTGGCTCATGTTCTTCTTTGGTCAACAGTTGCGACTTTCGTGAGTTCTTGTCCTATACCCGTTCAGTGACTCAACCAACTTTTTGGCTCACTCAGTCCTTCTTTCTCTTCTACTCATTCAACAGCCTCTGATAGTTACTATCGTCTTTTGGGCTTTGTTGGCAGGAAATGCCTTCGATTCGGTCTGGTCTACGTGGGATAATATATCCGTTCACGCCTTGAATCTGGTCTTTGCTGTTCTCGAAGTCTTTGTCCTAGGCCGAGGACCCATGCTACCTTGGTGGCACTGTCTATCTGTGTTTCTACTGATAGCCATGTATCTCGGAGTGTGAGTAGACTCGAGCTAGATCCTAAAGTTGAAGAGAGCTGTACTTCGAAAAGTCACTGATCTAGAGCCACACCTTCTCTTCTTCAGCGCATATATCACCTACGCCGCTCAAGGCTTCTACACTTACGACTTCCTCGACACTCAAGAGAACGGAGGCTTGGTAGGGGCTTACATAGCCGGGATCGGGGTGGGCTGTGTCATCTCCTTCATGATTGGACAGTTCTTGATCTTCTTACGCGAGTTCATAGCCGCCAAAATTCAATTCTCTGGTGGCTGGGGATCTGCCAAAGCTTTGGGAGTACCAGACGAAGCCTTGGTGGCTACCCAGAGAGGCCCTGGGCCGGAAGGAGAAGGAGGTCGAAGGATTGGAGAAGACCAAAGCTCGCTCCTTCGTCAAAGATGGCCTGCTGGAGCGTTATAGCTTTTCGAGTTCCATGTATATTACCTATTTTGTTAAAGATTTGAAGATTCTCTCTGTATTTGTTGTAGATATCCACTTGTTTCTTGATTTCATTTCTTGTACCTCAACGTCCAATATCTTACTCGCCTCGTATAAGTACCATAACGAATAGCATATCAGTTTCTGAGAAGTGGAACTTTCTCGAAAAATTGATTTAAGGGATGGGTTGGAGATGATTGTGTCTCGCGAGTCGAGAATACGCGACTTGAAGAAAAATTTCCTCTTAGGGATCCACGAAGGAGAAATTCGCAACTCTTCAAGTTCTCCAAGACAACCCTTCTTGATCTTTCTTAGTCTACCTCCTTTCACCTTCTACTCGTTATGAGTGAGACTGCAGCTTCAGCTACCGGTTTAGAGAATCATGAATCTACATTGGTGGCTTCCACGTCTCCTTCCGTTCTCCCTCAATCTTCTCTTCAAACAGACCCTTCTCAATCTCTTGAGGCTGTTCTCTCCGCTGATGCGCCTGCTATTCAAGACAATCCAATGGAAACAGCTCCTCAAGTCCAGGATCAAGACGAGGTGATGGTTCCGACAGAAGAGCCAAAGGAAGACTCAAATGTTGGCCAAGCTCAAGTCGAGCTTCCGACATCGGACAATCCAATCAAAGAAGAACCTTCAGAAACTCCAGACACCCCAGACACTCCAGATCCTGTTCCGATTCAAGAACAGCCATCTCTTGCAGAGGAACCTTTGCAGGTTTCAAAGGACCTATCAAATCCAGTCGAATCCCATGAAAGTCAAGACCATACCTCTGTACCTTTGGAGAAAAGTCCTGTTCTATATTCAGTTCAAGAAGAGGTAGTCATCAAGCAGGAACACTCTGAGAACTTTGATTCTCCTCAACCTCAACCAGCCGAGTCCAATTCCGAGTCTGCTCCACTCCCGACAACGTCTGGACTTCCTCCTCGTCCAAGAGAGGAATCTCCAATGTCAACTCTTCGCAGAGAATTGGAAGTGATTAAAGAAGAACAATCTAGGATGAAGGACAAGGTCTTCTCTCAACAGAGAAGAATCGAATGGTTGGAGAAAAATGCTCAAACCAAGACAAGGAGAGGAGAATCTGGAATGGAAAGTACGGTCAATCGAATCAACGAAAAAGGTCAAGCAGGAAAGAAGGGTAGAGGAGCTGAAGATAATTCTAATGGAGATCATCATTCAGTCAATGGAATTCGTGCTAGAACTGATCGTTACAGTCCTTACGATTCTCGTCAAAGAGGAGATGCCGATCGTCATCAATCTGCCGCTTCTGCTATTCCAGCATCTGGATCTGGACACGGATATGCTTCGGCTCTTCCTCCATTGGATTACAGGACAGCTCCTATCTCTTCACCTGCACCTCCACCGCCGGCTTGGTCTGATCCTCGTCTAGAACCGAGGTATTCAAGCGATCCTTACGCAGCCTATCTTCACCAACCTCCTCGTTCATCTTTAGATCCTCCAGTTGATCCTCGTTTGGATCCTAGACTTGATCCAAGGTTAGATCCTAGATTGGATCCGAGGTACGACTCAAGAGCGGATCCCAGAGCAGATCCAAGGTTCGATCCAAGAGATGTCCCCCTTCCTCCTCCGGTTCAAGATCCAAGATTGGACCCAAGAACTTCTTACGTTCCTCGACCTCCAGCTGATCGTTATCCATTGGACAGCAGGTACGATTCAAGAAGACCTGAAGAAGCTTATTCACCTCGTTCAAACGCAGCTGATTCTCTGGTTGACAGAATGGAACGACCTCCTTCTAAACGTCAAAGACATGAAGACGATAGGAACTCTCGCTCTCATGGAGGTAGAGATGGTCATGATCGCGGCGACGGTGCTAGCAAGCCAAGGATCTTTTGCTACTCTTACAATGGAGGAGGATGCAAGCGAAAGGCTAAGAACTGTCCAAAGCGTCATGTCTGCATGTGCTGTGGAGACGCAAATCATGGAGTTCCAGATTGTGCTGTCGCTAGACAAGCTAGAGCTCGAGCTGGCAACGACCATGCCTCGCCTGACGGAAAGGGAAGAGCGGATACTCTCTGCTTCATGTTCAACGTACCAGAGCGTGGCTGTGAAGGTTGTCAGGTGAGTCTTCTGACCTTTTCTCTCCTTTTTGAGTGTGGTTGAATGGTCGAATTATCGATCTGGCTCCCTTCCTCTCTTTCTCTCTTCTGACTCCTGACTTCTCTTCACCCTCTCCTTGCCTTGAATTCCCTTCTCTCAGAGAATGCATTGCTGCTTGAGTTGTCTCTCGATGGGTCACGCCGTCTACCAATGTCCTTACATCCTGCGAGCTCCTCGCGCCTGAAAACCGTAACTCAAAAAAATCAAAAGTGAAGCTCTCGAAGTCGTTCTCGTCAAGAATTCAAGCTAGAATCGAATCGTCTCAATCATCATCTTTTAGTTTACATTCTCCCCTCTGTTGTCTCGCTGTCTCTAGAGTTTATGTCCTCAACCTTCCGTTGACTCATTTCTCCCCTCGATACTTTTCTCCTTACTCATGCTCGACTCATAGCCTTACCAATGTTCTCGTCGTCTGTTCTTTCATACATTAGCAATCAGTTCTCTCAGTAACTATTTGACTGTCAGTTGTCAACTCTTTGAAATGAGATTTCTACTCGCAGTCTCGTTTCCAAGTCAGAGAACAGAAGATAGATTGATTGATTGATTGATTGATTGCAGTGGAGAAAAGAGTATGCAGAAGTTTTGACGATTGTGTATTTGTTTTGAGAAGGCGCCTAAAAAGTAAAACGTGACCGAAAAAAGAAAGAAGAGAAACTCGAGGAAAAACAAACCTACGTTGAGGATAGCAAGAGAGTAAGAGGAGTCTTGGATGGAAGTGGAAGACGCCCAAGTATAGGAATCCTCTAAGCCGGTTCGAAAATGAAGTTTTGAGGAAAAGCAGCTGTTGAATGACAACGCAGGAAGAAGAGTGAGTCGATGTATCATAACTACCAACGTTCTCTGCTCTCTCAGCAAACAAAGCGTTTCCCGCTCTCCGCAAAATCGAGGAAAGCTAAATTTACTCACTGGAAAAAGCAGACGACGAAAGAACAAAATCTACTCAACCAATCTCTTAACATCAATTCTACCCTTATATTTTTCCAAAAACTCCGGACTAATAAGTTTCCCATGTTCCTTTTGTTCAACCACAAGCTTTCTATAAGAGCTTTTGATGGTAACTTCACTAACACTGGCTACCCTAGCAATGTCCTTTGCAGTTCTCTTAGCCTCACCATCCCAAAGAGTACAACACATTAATAAAATACAAGCCGCAATTGTAACCGGAGATCTTCCAGCCAAGAACCCCAACTCTCTAACACTTTGAGCCAACATTTCACTAGATTTAGCAAAACCGTTAACTTTAATTCCTAAATGATTTGAAAATCTACCAATCAAATCAATAGCATCAGTAGGAGTGATTCCAGCCCCACTACTTTCACCTTCTTTCCCACCATTCATAACAGCAGTATTGATATTGAAATTCTTTGCAATTTCCTTGAAACATTTCCCAACTTCTTTTTTAGGAACGTTTGTTAAAGCAACGATTTCAGGAAAGGTTCTTGGAACTTTATGAGCTCTACAAGCTACGAAGATTGTGGCTGCTACAATGGCCTCTAACCTTTTGTTCTTTAAAATTCCTTCTTTTAAAACTCTTGCATAAAGTTGTTTGGCTGAATCAGTTACCATTCTTTCTAAAGAAATGGATTCGCCTTTGGATTGAATTAAATTGAAAGCATCTTGTAAAGCTCTACCTTGAGGTGCTGCTACTCGAGATGCTGCTCGTTGAAGTGCTATGGCTACTCCTGTATAACCATCTTTTGATGAAATTCTGGTTTCGAAGGAATGAGTTTGTAAACCTCCGAGTAAAGGGTTTTGAGCTGAACCTACACGAGATGGATCATCTCCATCTTCGTTTGCAAAGGTACGCCCTGGGGAAGAATAAAAGGAAAGAGAGGGGAGAGTCAACTCAAAGGGGAAACAACTGAATCTCCTTCACTCAGACAATATAAGAGGAAGGAAGGATCATCCCTCCTCCCATGAAGATAGAAAGAACTGCGCAACCTTTCCCTTCACACCTTCTCCCTATCTTTTCCCATCATTACTCACATTCACTCCTAGTGTCCACAATCCTATCTCCCAAAACCAAACCACAATTGCCACAGACCAAATCTCCGGAAGAGAATTCCTCAATGATGTTTGGAGAATCGCTTGGACCACAATCTGGGCAATGCAACTTGACACCTAGTTGAGCTTGGAAAGCAGCATCTTTCTCATCTTGATCTTTCTCTTCATCTTGTTTGTTCTTTGCACTTGGACGTAAAGCGAAAGGTTGAGAATGTGAAGTGTGTTGAGATAAAATTGGGGCTGAAGTTGAAGGTCTGGCGGTGGATTTGGAAGTGGTGATGGGCTGGATCGGATGAAGTTGATGAGATGATGTAAGATTTGATTCAAGGTAGATTAGAGTAGATAAGAGTAGATAGAAGAGGAGAATGTCACACGAGAGGAAGGAGGGAATCAGGAAGAGAGTTGGAGGGATAGAGAAAGAGGTCAGCTTTGTGAAGATCTCTGGGAATAGAAAGACACAAGCGGAATGATTCAATAACAGATCTACAATCTCATGCCAAAACAATTGAGAGAAGGAGAATGGAAAGGGATTGTATGCTATGTCCAACAGCATCCAATCCGATCCCCCTTCCTCTTCCAATTGCAGCCATTCCTTCGGCTCCTCCATTCTCTCATTCACTCAAGCGACGAATGGATGCGCACCTGATTAGTCATTGTTTCAGTTGAATCAAACAGAGGGAATTGATTGAGAAAAGTAGATCGGATTGAATATGAATTGGAATCGAACTGAGCTTGACTGCTATCGTTTCGACTGAACTGAAAAGGATAGAACCAATGAAGGACTACCTAATAAAGTATGACTGATTGAAGTTAACTGTTGAAGTCAGTAACTGGCTAGTCTGTTCAGATAAAAAGTGAGATTGGATGTGAATTGAGTTGTGATTCCCTGGAACATGGAATGGAGAGAGAGAAGAGTAGAAGACGCTTCAATTCCATCTTTAACCTCAACCCATCACGACTCTCAATCATAAACCTTCAATGAAGTTAAGAAACCTTAAAGTTCGACCAAAGAAGGAATCAAGGGTAGCTCCTTGTGCTCCCGAATTCGCTGCAATGTTGGCTTGCTGGGCGAGTGCAAATGATCTCAACAATTCAGGTCCTTGTGCAGAGAGCGCTAGAGCTTTGGCTGAGTGTATGAAATCAAAGGTGAGTCAGCATCTTAGGGTAGAGGTAGTAGTGATCAGTACTAAGTAAAAGGTGATGTCGGAAAGTGGAGAGTGATTCGAGAGAGAGAAGGGAAGAGCTGCAGACAGACAAGATCGGAAGAACGTCCTCAGAAGGCTAGGATCGCATGAGAAGCACTATTGAAGATTCCTTTGGATTAGATCTCAAGCTTCAAACCATTTGGATAGTCTTGGAAGGAGGGAAAGAACTCAGATAGATTCAGGAAAGAAGGTTAGAGAGCTCTACTTGTCAGAATTCTTCTCCTTCAAAGTTCTCTACTATCCTTCTGAGCTTAGGGTCGCTGACAACTAAGGGATAATCTATTTAGGGTCTTTTCCATCAATCCTGTTGGACCCACTCGAATTATCCCCTCCCCTTAAGACCCAAGCTGACTCTCCTTCTTTATCCCAATCTCTTTCCCTCCCCCTTCTCCTCCCTTCCCTTTGAATTTTCTCTCCTCTCAGACCGCCAAACTCCCAAGATCAAGTCCGACAGTCAATTATCATCTAGCGCGGTATTCAAAGAGAATCTAAGATCCCCAATTCGCTCCCTCTCAAAACCTCAAAAGTTCATAGAACCCTTATTCTTTGCATATTTCTCTTCCCTGTCTTCTTTCTGTAACATCATCCAATTCAAGTTCTTCAATTTTATCCTTTCGGTCAGAAAATGTGTTAGAGAGAGAGAGAAGAGAGAGGAGAGAGAGAGAGAGAGAGAGGGAGAGAGAGAGAGAGAGAGAGGAGGAGTGATGAGAACGTCTTCTCTTCGAGTCAGGTCTTTCGGGAAAAATGAGGATGGAAAGAGGAGGTGGAGTTCTTCCACTCTCAAGATGGTTTTCTTTGGGTATTTTACTGAGGACGTTTTGAGCTTGGGATGATGAGAGAGTAGTGATAAACATTCTCAAGTTTGAACAAGTGGATTCAGTGGTTCTACTTTCTCGCTCGACCCACTCTGATTCTACAATTTCTCCGGAAATAGAAGTCGACAGGAGAAAAGATGTCTTGAATTCCTGACTGGCTGTGGATTTGGTTTAAGTTTGAGTCTTATAGGTAATAGAGTCCCGATGGGATTGCACAAGCATCGAGAAGCAGTTGATGAATAGTAAATCTTCATCGCCTCATCCTTAAAGATCAAAAAAGAGACAGTTTCCGTTTCAGGATAACAATCGAAGTCGACAGAATAAGGTCAAGGGCTCAATATTTGCTCAGAAGACTATCTTTTGTCGAGCCTCTATAGCCTCAGTCATTTGTCTTCCACCGACAATTCGAGAGCTGTCAGATTGTTCTCAATCCCTGTCTATCTTCTTTTTAGTCGGCAATTCCATTCAAATCTTTGACCGGCCCAAGGGAGAAACTCTCCTTTCTGACTTGTCTGCACCTAACCCCCCTTGTTGAACGATCCACCCTACCCCTTCAGGAACGATGTGACAGCTCCAAAAATTCCTCTCAGCTGCCAATTCTTCCCTCTTTAGCTGCAACTTTGTAACCTTTCAGTCCCATCTACGGAACCGACGAACAGGAGCGGGCGAGCCAGAACATTTCCACCCCAAACATGCTACCCCTTGTTTTAGAGCTCGGAAGGTGTAAGAGCAAGAGATTCTGAACGTCTCTCTCTTCTTCATCAACCTCTCTCTCTCTCTCTCTCTCTCTCTCTCTCTCTCTCTCTCTCTCTCTCTCTCTTCCAATCTCAACCACTCTCTTTCAATATGCGTGTCTCTTCAATCCTCATCGCTTCACTCTCTCTCTTCGCCTTGACTTCTGCTACTTTGGTCAAGGCCCCTCATGGTCACTCTCATCTAAAGAATCGTCAAAATTCTGAAGTAGTTCCAGTCAAATTCATCAACTCTGTCACCCAAAAGAGTCCAACTCTCAATGGAAACAGTCAAGATCTCAACTTTTTCAACAGAGCTACTACTCCAGTCAAAGTCGTCAACTCTGTCACTCACAAATCTCCAGATCTCAATGGAAACAACGAGAATCTCAACTTCTTTAACAGAGCTGCGAAATCAGACGATCAATGTTTGATTGAGGATCTGAAGAAGTTCGTCAAGATTCTGAATGCCGCTATCGATGAGATTGAGAAAATGGGATCTTCTAAGGTGAGCACTCCTAAAAGCATTTCTCCACAGAACAAACCCTTCCAAAGTCAATTTGGGACTGAAATTTGCCTCTCCTACTCTGTTTCTTCAGGACCAAACATCTACCTGTGTCTTGCTCAAAACTTTTGGTCTGGACCATGATGCAATGTTGGAAGCCGCCCTC
Organism: Golubevia sp. BC0850; assembly: GCA_012976225.1. Lineage (NCBI taxonomy): Eukaryota > Fungi > Basidiomycota > Exobasidiomycetes > Golubeviales > Golubeviaceae > Golubevia > Golubevia sp. BC0850. The sequence continues at coordinate 593,491 of JAAVVG010000017.1, read as the reverse complement.
GACGTCCTTCCTGTCCTACAGAAGAATTGCTTTGGCGGATTGGTTGGTCGTGATGAGGAGAAGCCGAATCCATTGACTGGGTTCTTGTACCTGGTAAGGGCTTCCGTTAGAATGGCACAGATGAGTTGACTGTCGATCTCGCATTACTTTGGAACTGACCCTGACCCTTCCTTCCCTTTTTCCCTCTCCAGCCGGTAAAAAAAGAGTAGTATTAAACTCTTAAACCATGATCTGCTTGGAGTTTATCTCTGGCTTTTCTATTTTACCCCTTTCTGCCTCCCGTTTCCCCTTCTTGTTTTTCTCTGCCTCTGTTTCTATTGTTCCTTCCTGTACTGCCTACTTATTTCTTGATCTAAAATTTACTCCGCCTACTTGGGAGCGTTACTTTAAAGAGCTCCCCTTTCTAATCAAGTCTGCGCCTGGTTTCACACCAACCTCTTTACTTTCGCGGGATAGATCTGTCTAGAAAGAACTCTTCAAGAGTATCAGAGAAGTTCATTGAGATTGGATATGGTTGTGGTTTAAATGTTTGCATTTCTGATCTTGTATGTCTCGCTTTGGCCATCGTTCAAGAGGGAATTAGCGACATTCGAAAGATGCCATATGACTTACAGTCACGGTCTAGCGGGTAACATCAATTCAAACATGTAAGAGAGTTTCTGGAATTGCCTTCATTTCATTAGGAGATCATTTACAGATGAAGCGAGAGAGAAACATTTCATAACTTGTTCTTGAGTCCAAGAGCAACGTCCTTGGCCTTTTCGATGATTGATTTGGAGCTTTCCTCTGGTTTGGCAGATGGACTGAAGATACCAATGAGATTGGAACAGATTCAGAAAAGGGTCTTATTCGGATTATCCACTTTCCAAATGGACTTCATCGATCACTCACGAGTCAGATCCGTGTTGATCAGCAAGCTTTCCAGCACCAGCGAGAAGAGCCTGTCAGAGATTGGATTCACGAAATACTAGCTTAACTTCAATCTGATGACCAGACACAAACAAAGACGATGAATCAAGAGCGAACGTCGATGGGCGACTACGCGAATAACTCACCTCAACTTCTTCCTTTCCTTTCTGCAAAACGCTCTTTTCAGCTTCGTTTTGGGTAGAAAAGTTTCCTTTCTCAGCTTGAGAGGGCTTTCCTTTGTCTGAGGAAAGAGAGAGAAGGGGTGGGTGAGCTTCGCACACATGGACGCATTGGGACAATGAGGCGAAAGAGAGGTAAAGGGTTGTTACTCACTGTTCATGATTACTTGAGCTGATTTTGAATGTGTTGGGAAATTGACAAAGACTTTTGAAGATATAGTTCGATCGGGTGAAAAGTAAGGAAGAAAGAAAGAGAAGCAAGTTGTTTCGAATCCAGTTTCTCAAGTGTGGACCCTCGACCCCACCTCCACATCCCAAATTTTTTTTTGTCTCCTCTTATTTGTCTATTTGAGAATTCAAGGGGTTCTGTACTTCTTAAATATAGGTGCAAAGGTGGAAGGATGTTCGTTGGTATTTCAACTAGAGCCTTAGCAACATCACATTCGTGGTCCAACCTATACTCTCCTTTTTGCTTCTAGTATCTCGCACAGAAAATCGAAGAACAAACAGTCGATAGCAAGAAACAGAGCAAAGAAAGAACGATTGATTACGGGGTTGAGGTCTGTGGCTAGTCGTCCTAAGTCTTCCACCCGCCTCTCTAGCTTGACGCTCCTCCCCTTTGTTTCCCTTCTAAAGTCAGAACTGTTCTACCCAAGAACCAATCTCAAGGCTGGTCGACCATCACTGAGTAAAGTTGAAGTCGAAGTCGTCAGATTCAGTGGTCCGCCTCAAGCCTCGAAACTCGACCCACTACAGACTTAAACAGAAGAGACCCACTTTTTAGACCATCATTTGGCTCAAAACCTCTCGGGCGTCCTGTCTGGCTGAGAGGCTTGGAAAGGATCTCGATAAAGCGGGCTGTGTGACTTTCTGAATAGAGTTGAATTTCGGCTCCTGAGGCTGAGAAATGCTATTCGATGGGGTTACTCGAGAGGCGAATTCCTTCGAGACTTTTTGGTTGGACCTGCTTGTTGAAAACTTCGCTCAACTTGATAGCTGCCATGAGGGCAAGGATCTCTAGGGGGTCTAAACATAAGAACTAGAGGTTGAAGAAGGGTAATTGACCTCCTGTTGAGCTTCTGAAACGAACTAAATCATATCTCCTTAGTTGTGGCGACTCAAGGGTTGCGATAGATCCTTTCAGTCCTTTCAAGATGGCTCCTCCAGCGCTATCCGTGTTGGGGAATGAAGAAAACATCAGAGCCGAATTTCTCCAGACCTGGAGGGAATGATGAAAGCTGGGTGAAAGGAGTTGAGGGCTTCTCTAGCGGCATTTTGGATTTTGGTACTTTGATCATCACTAGGTCCAGGTCTAGAGTTGAGAGAGTCGAGACGGAGGAACTCTTCAAGCCAGAGAGTTCTGAATGTTGATCCAAGAACTTGACATCTTCCTGGTCCAGTGATCCGTAGGGACTTGCGGACCGAAGGTGTGGGTTGAGCAGGATCCAGAGAAGATTGCGTGTTGACAGCTCGACAGGTTGAACTCCCCTGAGGGTGGAGTTTTCAAACGTCTGCTTTATAACTTGTATGAACTTGAGAGACCAGATCGATGGAAGTAGTGGCGTCGCTTCTCCGAATTGGGTTTGGAAGCAAAAAGGGAAGGATGCGTTTGAACTTGCTACCGAGATCGACTGAAGATTAGGAGGCAAGCTGATGAGGATAGCTCTGAAGTGTAGCACACCTTTTATGATATGTCGTCCTGTTCTTGAGAACACTCGAAGTGTTGCAGCCGGTGGCTTTCTGGAGGGAATAGTGAGCGATGCTGGCGATCCTGAAAGTCGTCATGCTGGCGGCCATTCCGATGACACCGACTGGATCATAATTAACTTTCGGTGAGGTTCCAAAAGACTGATGTACTCGACGCGCAACATTTCAAGTCTGAGTCGTCTTGACGAAGACGCATGGTGTTGAAATGAGGCCAGGATATCGTTGGCATCTTCTCTGACTAGCAGTAGGTAGAAAGAAGGAAGGTTCAACGTGTCCACCCTTATGTTTCTGAGGAGAGGTTCTCCAGAGTCGGACTCCATGAGTTGAAAGTTGGGAGAGAGAGGAGATGGTAAAGTTGCGCATCCTTACAAAGGAGAGGTAAAGGATAACAGCAAGGTCATCCAAAGTACGACTTTGATCGTTTCTCATTATGAACCCGCTTGAAGCTTGAAGAGCGAGAGAAGGCGGCCAGGCGGGAAACGGGAGGTTTTCAATGAAAACGTCACAACGCAGTTGTGAGTAGTTGCTCACCTTCCTTCTTCAGCTTCCTTCCATCCTCGCCAGTCGCCTGGAGTTCCTATTTCTGAGATAGACGGATGAATCGATAGATTTCTAGCTTTTCCAAGATCAAAAGGAGTGATTTGAGAATTTAAGTGATGGTTCTGGGTTGAAGATGGAGTTTCTCCTTCTCTCTCCACTCCACTCAATCGGTTTCACTCCTTACAAATGCTGCCTCCAACTCGCTTTCCTCAAGCGCAGTCGAAGCTGAGCTCAGAATCTCAGTCTCAACCTCAATCCTCACAAATACCCGCTTCACTTCCAGCGCTACCTTCTCTGAGTCCTTTAGATCCTCTGCTTCTATCTCAGACTTGCATTCCAAAGAAGAGAATTCATTCAGACACTCAACTTCAACAATGGATCAATTCTCAAACTCATAGTCTATATCTTCTCTTTGTTGCTAGGTTGGCAGCCGCTTCAGTCGGAAGACCTACCATCACTTATCAATTGGTAGAAGATCGAGAGGAAAGGAAAGAGGTGGTAACGAACAAGCAGATCAAAGAGAGCAACGACCCGATACAGAAATTAGGCATTCTATTGAGAGAACTAGTCCAGTGGACGAAAGATATCGAACCTCTGAAGACTCCTCAGAGGTTTGGGAACTTGGCTTTTAGAGATTGGGGAAAGAGATTAGAAGAGGTGAGTGGTTAGATGAGATCTTATTCTGACCTGCTTGGAAGTGACAGAATAGATTCAATTGTAGATGAGACCAGCCAGAGAGGGTTGAAAAAAGGTAGGAAGAGGGTCAGGAGGAGGGAGAAAGGGAGCTAGGCATTAGAAAGAAGGTGGTTTGTCCTCTCTGCCATCTTTTTGCTTTCGTCCCTCCCTTCTTGTTGGACTGAGATAAATCCTATCGTATCAGCCCTCTGGCTAAAGGGATTCACTTGAGGGCTTTCCTAAGGATGTCAGCTCCCAACCCAGTCAAAGGGCATCAACCAATCTCACTTTCTCATTTCCCTTGCTTTCTCTTTCCATTCCATCCCCTCCTGCTCATCTCTACTTTCGATCTTGGCTCTCAATCAATCCCGCTTCTTGGTCCAAGCGTATCCAATCCCTTCATCTCTCGCTACTTCCCCCTCATCTCCACCCGTACATTCCAGAACTTATTCCTTATCTTCAAGATTCGTTCGGTTCCTTCGTGAGATTAGACTACGGTTCAGGACATGAAATGACTTTCGTAGCCTGGTTAGGAACGCTCACTAGGCTTGGATTTGGGGACGAACACCAAGGAGAGGTGGAGAGTCGAACTGTGAATCAAGATTCCTCTTCAAAAGCAGGCCCGGCTGAGGCTTCAACCTCAACTTCAACTATTTCCACAGTTCTGAAATCCGATGAAGCTCATTTTCCAGTTCAGTTGAATCAGAGGCCAAGCTCTACTGCAACTTCAACTTCACCTTCAAATCCACCCTTATCTCCTCCAACTGCTTTCGAAACTGCTCTAGCTTTGGAGGTGTTCCCTCTCTATCTTCAGGTGGCGTGGGGCCTGCAGGATACTTATGGACTAGAACCAGCTGGAAGTCATGGGGTTTGGGGCTTGGTTCGTACTTCTTGCCATCTCGGTTGCTGGCATACATTCACTCCTGCTCTTGATGACAAACCTCCTTCTTACCTTTGCTGGCTCTCCCAAACCTTTCTGTCTCTACCTTTCTCGTCGTGTCTTAGGATGACTACCACTTCTTGCCTTATGTATTTGGAGCAGCTCAACTACGAGGTGGGTCTCCAGAATTTGACTTCTCCTCGTCTTTCGCTTCTCGACTAATTTTCTCTACTCGAATCTATAATCATCTCTATCTTCTAACTCATCCTCGATCAGATCAGGAACGGTACCTTCCTTCAGACTTCGTCTCGCCTTCCCACAACCCCAAAACAAGCTCCAAGTCAATCAAAATCACCCCCAAAGCTGTCATCGAATTCCAGCCTTCAAAATCTTCATCCAGATCTCAAACTCTTTCCTCCACCTCATCTTCATCCTCCTTCAACTCAACTCCGTTCCCAAACCTCTTCACTTCTTCAATCGCTCGAATCCACTCTCTCAAAACCGGTCCTTTCCACGAGCATTCTCCCATTCTCAACGACATTTCAACGTCAGTACCGAATTGGAGAAAGATTTCTGGCGGAATGCTTAAGATGTACGAAAAGGAATGTCTGGGTAAAAGACCTGTAGTTCAGCATTTCTGGTTTGGAGGAGTAGGTTGGAAATGGGAAGGGAGTGACGATGTGGGGGAAGAACTGGAATCAACTCAAGCTCCTGCGAAAGCTGTGAATCAAGCCCCAACCGCTGCTCCTTGGGCGAAACCGAGTCCAACAAATGCTCAAGCTCAATTCAATCCAAACTCAGCTTTAGGTCCAAGACCTAAGGGAGCTCCTTGGCTTGGACTTGGGCTTTCGTCTAGTCGGAATCCGAACGAATCTGGTGCTTCTAAGGTTCCCTTTGCTCCCATTGAAATTCCTGGATTAGGGAGTTCAAGAACTGAGGGTGGCGATGGGATTGGCGGAGGAAATAGTCGAACCCTGGCTTCGACAGGATCGGCTGCGGCTTTGAGTTCCCCCTTTGGAGGTCTACCAAGAGCTGGAAGTGGGGGTAGGAAGATGTAAGAAGAAGGCAACTCGAATAGAAAGAATGGGTCTGCTTTTCATGTCAGCTGTACTTGTACTCAATTCAAACATGCTTTCTTCTCAATAGTCAGTTGTCGACGATCGCAGGTCAACCATCCTTTCACATTCTATGTGACCGTAGTTCCAAGCTCAATTCCCTTTTCTATCTTCAATGCGATAGCGACGACCAAAAGCATTGTCCCGTCCAAAGGTTCCTTGCCTATGACCACGACATCAATTCTACTTTCAAGGTCTCACATTTCTCTATTCAAGACCATTTAATTAGGAACAAAGAGAAGGGTAGGGGAAAAGGTAGTAAAAAGAAAAGAAGAAAAAGCAGATTGACCTGAGAATCTCATCCCAAAAGATCGAAGTCGTCAACGGAATTCTCCATATCTCTAGCTCGAATGGTGTTGAAGCCTGAGATGATACCAGCCATCAACCATCCATAGTCGACCTTTCCTCGAGCTTGGATAGTAGAGTCCGCTGCGTCGTCACCGAGAAGTCCTCCGTACTGGCGTTGCAGTTCTTCTGCCTCCTTGATGTATCCGTTACCCTTGAGTCCGTTGTAGACTGCGGTTGCAACAAAGACAGTGGCTCCAATTCCACCTGCACTCAGTCTTTTCTCGTTAACCTGCGTAGATAGAGGACGAAGGGAAAGGTTCAGAGTTTGGAGAGAGAGAGAGAGAGAGCGGTTGCACACTGACGACACTCACATTTTCAGCTAGGCTCTCATCTTCGGCCATTTTGGAGATGAACTCTCTTCCTTCATCGGAATTAAGGAAGTCTTGAGCTGAGAGAATTGAGAGGGAGAGGGTTCAAGAGAGGATCTCTGGCTCGGAGAAGTAACTAGGATGGACTCACCTTCCTTTGAGTGTGAAGCATAAATGCTTGCAGCTGTGGCGGAGACGGCGGCAACGAGCGGTCCAGCCCAGCTCTTCCATGCGTACTTTCCGAGATCTACTGGAACACCACGAGCTTGTAGAGCAGAGTCGTCTTCGGCCAGCTTAGATACGAAGGCTTGTCCATCTTCGGAGGCTAGGAAATCTTGACCTGCAAGAGTGAAAAGGGAAAGGAATTGAGTCACCAAAAGACTCAACAGGAACAGAAATACCTTATCAAAGCTTACCTTCCTTGGAAACAAAGAATTCTGCAGCCTCCTTGTTACCACCACCGAAGATTCCTTTAAGGACAGCTCCGCCTGTGAGTCCCCACATGGCGATGGCATTGAGAGGCTCTCGTCTGGAGAGAGACTGTTGTTTTGTTGAAATGAAAGGAGAGGCTTCAATGAGTCCGTCAAGAGACGGCGTCGTTGGACTTGGGCTACTTCTGAGGATGAAGCTTTGACTCACCTCGGCTTGGACCTGTTCAGCTCTTTGAGCCACTGGAGCAGCTGAGACCGAGGCAAGAGAGGTAATGGCAACTGAGAGGGCAACTTGGGAAGAGAATTTCATCTTGAAAATTTGAAGTTTGAGTTTGAAGTAAAGAGGAAGTGGAATTGAAAGAAGAAAGTAGGGTCTTGAAGAAGCAAAAAGGTATGGGGAAGAAAAAAAAATGGATTTGAAAAAAGAGGATTGGCAGACCAGCTGACCGAGTTGAGAGAAGAGGTAAGAAAAAGGAGGAACAGAAGTTGTAAAGCGAATTGGTGGAGAGGAGAAAAGACTGCAGAACTGCAGAGCTTCTTTCATTATGTAGGGTTTCTGAAATTGAAGCCAGAAGCCAGGGGCTGACTGCGGAAGTTAGTGAGCCGACCAATCATCGAGGCTTCAATCGAAGCAGCGACTGAAGTAAGAATCGCCTTGGACTGAGGTAAAAACATTAGAAAGACAAGAGTAAAAGCTTTTGGTCTGAGCTGTTGTAAGAACGGAGAAGAGAGTTCCATCGAAGTTACAGTTCGAAATTTAATGTAAATCCTTGGATAAGGTTCCTGAAGAGGTCCAGACTTACTTCTCTAAATGATTTGTCTTCCAGGATCTTTCGCTTCCAAACAGGAAGAGCGTGAGCGCATGAGCTGGCAAGTGATTTTCCAGGAATGAGGAACTTTCATCAAACTGTTACGCTCTCTGATCATCTCATTGCCCCGCCCCCCTTTTGACTCAAGTTGACCCACGCGAGGTTCGTTTCATCTGACCTTCCTTCAGTTGACGGAGCAACCTGCTAAAAGATGCTACTATGAGCTGAAAGAACGTTCTTTTTGGAACGATAAGCAGGACTATCCTTGATCGTTGTGGCTCAAGCGCTCAAGCGTGAGCTAGGCTGACAGAGGCAAAGATGGGAAAGTAGCGACAAAAACAGTCACGAAAGACTGAGGCAAAGGTAAGGGGGAAAAATCAGTTCATATCACTCTTGGTCTTAACAGCAGCAACCCGCTTGATTATTCCACCATTCGACATCTCTTCCCCATTTCCCTTAAATCGCCAAACTCGAAAGTGCGTCTCTTCTTTGCTCAGTCTTCAATTTCCTAGTCCCGGTTCTTCCAGGTTCCGCTCTCTGACTTTTGATCTTCTCCCAAAATTCCAAGACTTTCTCGTCCATTTTCCAAGCTCTGATGGATGGTCTTGAGGCCAGCTTCCCTAGCAACCTTATTGCCAGCTGCCTTGAGAATTTGTGAGATATCTTGAGGATTCTCCTCTGAAACGACAAGTCAGAAAAAATCAATTTTAATAGTTCTGAGTCTGACTTCCAGCAGATTCCCCAGAACCTGTTGTATCTAGGTTGTAAATCTTCTCTGCTTCATCTTGGCTCATTTCGTACGTATCCTTCAGACCCACTCTACTCACTTCTCTCCGAGGACAGTCCCGATTTCTTATCTCCATCCTTCAAATCTCCATGGATGAGGATGTACATGAGTTATCTTCTTGAACGGGGAAAACAGAGGTTACGGAAGTAGAATGTACGAACCGTCTGGAGGGGTAGAACAGGACCGAGGCTTGGGGTTTCTGGATGACGTGCTCCTTTCGCTTTCATGAATTTCGGATTTAGGGCCGTTTCAAAACTGAGCGCGCCTGAGCTTTCTTCCGAAATCTCGGTGTCACAGATTTCTACGGCTATAAGTTGACAGTCTGACCCGAACCTTTCACCCTTTTTTGTCATCCAGTCATACAACCTTTTGCTACTTAAAGCCTACCCTCCCTCAAAGTATCTTGCTCTACCCCTCCCACTATACCTTCCTCTTCTCGCCATCAAACCTCAGCTACTCTAACTAAACAATTCTCGAAAGCACCAAACTTCAAACTCATACGCGATATGCCATCTACCTCAGCTTTCATTGCACCACCTCAAAGGTCTCCAATCTCGATGCCAATCAGGGAGAAGTATCATTCATTCTCTGATTTATTCGAATCTCAATTTGATTCATGCGATCTATCGAGGAGGAGCAGTAGTAGTAGCAGTTCACAGAGCTCTTCTACATCTTCAACCAACGCACCTTCATACGTGGCGATTAATGGAATGATCTTGCCTTCAGCACAGGTGAGTCTCAATGCATTTTGTAGATAGAAAATAGATCATAGGGGATGTTGGAAGTGGAAGGGAGGACGTTCTGGCTACAAGCGAGATGAGCAGCCGGGAGTATCTCGGGTGGTAGAATCAGAAAAAACTTCGAACCAACACTATCCTGCAAACCTCTGACTCATCCTCTCTCCCTCTCCTTCGCAGACAAATTCTTCTAGATCATCATCTTTCTCGTCAATTCACTCTTCCAAAACCACTACTTCAACCACCTCCTCCTCTTCCTCTTCCGGTTCAATCTTGAAATCAACCTCTTCTTTTCTTTCTAAAGGCTTACCTTCAATAAGATTCAGCGAACCTTCCAAGAAGATGAGCAAATCTCAATCATTACCATTACCTTCATCAATGACATTTGTGATGGTGAACGGGAATGCAGGTGTAGGAAGGCATGAGGTTTGGTTATCAGGAGAAAATGAGCAGGATCAAGGTTTGAGCTTAAGAAGAGTAGACGGTAGAGGTGGGAAACATTACTCGTAGTTTTAACAAACAAAAGTAGATTTCTTTTGATTCCTAATCGTTCTAGTCCAGTATTCCTCCAACAGCAAGCACCTTCTGTCTTAATTCTCCATCGTCGTTTTCGCAACTTTCATTTTGTAACACCATTCTTAACAAACTCACCCACCACTTTTCTCTCGTAATTTTTTATTCTGTAACAACATTCTAATCGCTCTTTCTGTCTGCTCTGCGTTTCATCGATGAAAGACTTGACTCTATCTCGAGACCCTTTCGAGCTGACTGCCAATTGGGGATGACTTCGGAAGATTAACGTAATCTAATGTGAAACTACGTCTTCTATTCTGACTGCTCAGCTACATGTACAAAGGGAGTTGGGAAACAGTCAAAGAAGGGGAGAAACCGACCTGTCCTTCTGAAGCTAAGCAGCCAACATCTCTTCCTCCCGCTTCTCCGTCCTTTCCTCCTTCTTCTTCTCTATCCTCGAAGGTTTTGAAGCAACTGGATCTTGAGTTGGAACCTCTGGTAAATCCGGATTTCTAACAGGTCGAGCTTCAGGAATCGAAACTTCAGTTTCTCCAGTAACTTCACGTTGTAATAATTTCATTTCATCGGCTACTGCTTCTTCATCTTCTGCTGTCATTTGAGATGAAAGCATTTCGTCGATTTCCTGTTTTGGTTTTTTTGTGAGAGAATGGGATAGGAGATTCGGGTTCAGGGCGAGGACGATATTAGGAGAAGGGAAAAAGAGATACTCACCCTCTGATAACTCTGAGCTCCAGCACTCTCCTCCATCAATTTCTCTACATTTTCTATACTCAATTCTTTATGAATTGATTTCAGAGCTTCGTTTCCTTGAGCTAAACCATGCATTACTGAGACTTCGATTTGAGAAAATTCAATGGATGAGATCTGAAGAGGGATATGAGTGAAGGGAGATGAGTTATGGGATTCTCGATAGATTTTCACTTGTTTCTGCAACATTGAAAAGGATGGTTTGACAGATTGAAGAGGCTCGGGAAGACTGATAGAAGAGAACAACACCCTAGACGATCTAGCTCTTTGCTCCAAGTTCGTCAAACCCCTTAATCTCCTAGAAGCATCCTTGCTACTAAATCTATCTTCAGACCTATCCTGATGAAGAGCCTCTCATAGTACGATACTCACCAGACCCTCCAACGTCTCGAGCTGACCATCAGTCTTTGATAGCAGCGATTCCTGATACCGCTTCCTCCTTAAAGCTATCAGAGCTCTATCTTTATCCCCTTTTTCTAATGCCTGAACAGCTAGAACCTTTTCCCTATCCAATACCAGTACGAGCTATGGGAGGGAAAGGTTTGAGAGGACAGGATGAAATTGTAGCTCCGTCCGCGAGTTGTCTGAGAGACAGAGTAATGGAGGAGACAGACTTACCTTCTTCTGATACTGCTTAATCTTGTCCCGCTGCAGTTTGATGCTGGTCACAGAGGAAGAGAAGCCGAGGAGATGGAGAGAAGTTATCAGAGGTCTTTCTGGTGATAGGGTTGCTCTTGCTTGAACTGAAGTGAATTCAACTCACTCGAGTACAGCTCGGTCGTGCTTTGTGATTTTGGGTCCTTTTGCAGTTGAACTTCCGAAGAATTTGGCTAGCATGGTTGAGAATGAAGAATGGTAGATACTAGATTTGTCTAGAATGTCAATATCAGGGCCAAGAGAAGTGTTGTTCCAACTGAGTTGCTCCTATTCCTGTCCTCTCTCTCAACTCCCAACCTACTTACAGTCCAATTGAATCCATTATTCATCAACTCTAATCCTCTACGGAACAATCACTTAAACCTATCATATCTCAAGCAGCTGCAATCCATCGCAACGAATCTCCTCCTTCATCTTTCTCTCCTCTCCTCATTCAACACCCACCACACCTAGCAACCCCGCAAACAGACAGTCATGTCAAAGTTGTCATCTGGAGCACCTTCATCATCTCCATTAGCCAATTCAGCTTCACCTTTGTCTTCATCTCCTACTGGTTCAGGTGCAGGTGGAACCGGAACACCACCGAATGGAATCAGTGGACATGGTACTTCTACGACAAAAAGCTCAAGAGCTGCTAGACATATTGGTGCTGTCATAGATGATTGGCCGATGTATAGCAGTATGCCTGATGATTATATTCTCGGAGATGTCATCGGTGAGTACGTCTCAAAAAGCTATCAGAGAGTGACCAGAGTTTGAAGAACTTCACAAAGGATGAGGAAGGGAACGTGCCGAGTTCCAGATACAGCTGAAGCAGTTCAGCTCGATTTGGAATAGTAGAGCTTCTCAGTATCTTGAGAGATTGGTTTCATAGGGCTAGAGGAGCTAGGAGGCTGTGGTCTTGAGCTCAGCTCAAAGAGGACCTGCCAGCTGGAGCTCAGTGAGAGCTGTTCTGCTCTCGGAAAGACAGATCTGATCTGCTCTTCTCAACTTCTAGACTCTTATAATTGATGTTTTCATAAAGAGTCTTTGCAGGTGTCTCCGGAACGCTGTTCAAGACGAATTCTGTGCGCTTCGGTGAACCAACCATTTCCGCAGCTGCTTTCCCATAAGCTGACTTCTTGCCTCTCCTCTCCCTTTCCCTGCCCAAAGGATTTGGTGCTTCATCGGTTGTCTACCAGGCGGCTTTTCAGCCCCTCGGAGGGGTGAGTTCATCAATTTCTACCTTGAGCGGAGCCTTCTTCCTTCTTGTCCCAAAGCAGAATTTCCAATTTGATCTGATCTTCGTCTTCTTCACTTTCTCAGAAAGCCTGTGCAGTGAAAGTAATTGACCTGGAGGCTTTCGGAAGGGATACTGAAGAGGTAAGTGTTCTCAGACCCTCGCCCTTGGTTCTTTTCCAGAACTCCTTGCTGACTTCTCTTTCTCTTCCTCGATTTACCACAGCTACGTAGAGAGACCCAGCTTATGTCTTTATCAAAGCATCCTAACGTACTCAGAGTTCGTGGATGCTGGGTCAGAGGATCGAAACTTCACATCGCAACCAGATTGATGTCAGCTGGATCTCTTCTAGACATCATGAGATTCTCACACTCTGATGGATTTGATGAAACAGTGATTGCTACAGCTCTCAAACAAGCTTTGGAAGGTTTGAGGTATATGCACGTCAATGGTTGGCTACATAGGGATTTGAAAGCTGCGAACATGTTGGGTGAGTTCGAAGCGAATTGACTTTCGCGGGATGTTGTCTAATGCTTCTTCCTCTCCTATTTTTCTTTTCCCTTCTGCTCAATCACTCAACAAGTGGACGATGATGGAACTGTTCTACTTGGAGATTTCGGAGTCGGAGTCTATCTTGGAGATGGAGATGATGGGCCGAGTGAAGGGAAAGATAGAGATGGAAACGGAAACGTGAGGAATGGTCAAAAGAAAGATGGTTCAGCTTTCGCTGATGGGAAAAGGAAGAGTTTTGTTGGAACTCCTTGTTGGATGGCTCCGGAGGTTGTTGAAAGGAAGCATTACGGAACCACAGGTGAGTCTAAGTTTTTAGAACAGCTTTTCTCTCTCCCTCCTCGCAATTTTTGGGAGATCTCTAATCAAAGACATCCTCTCCGACTACACGAAACTATCAACAGCCGATATTTGGTCATTCGGAATCACAGCTTTGGAACTTTCTCAAGGAAGAGCTCCTCACTCTCGATTCCCTCCTGTCAAAGTTCTCATGAAGACTCTTCAAGACGAACCACCTACCTTAGATAGAACTGGTGGAGCTCACAAATACTCTAAGGTTATGGAGGATTTCGTGAGAGTGTGTCTTCAGAAAGATCCGGAGAAGAGGTGAGTGGGCAAGCAAGACTTTCTTAATCTTGAAGCAGAGCTCGAATGATGTTGCTCCGAATTCTTTCGGTCGTCGCCCATCTCATCATTCGCAATCTCCGCGACTCTCTCACTCCCTCGTCAGACCTTCAGCGGAGAAGCTTCTTCAGCATGCGTTTTTCAAGCAGGCCAAGCCGAAAAAACATCTCATAACTGCTGTTCTTGGTGAGAAATTAACGTCGCTGCGACTCTATCACCGAAGGCTCTTCTAATCCCACTCTAAATCCCCTTCGTTTACCAGCTGGTCTTCCTCCTCTATCTGAACGCCAGGAAAAGAGAAGGTTGATGTCTATCGTCTCACTGAAGAATCAAGCCTCTTGGGACTTCGGATCGGTCTCTTCGATAAGTGGTCTCTCTCCGAATGTGGAAAGGCTCGATCCATTCTCAAACTTCACAGGAACGGTGGTCGGTCCAATCAGTCCGAATGGGTCGCTGAGAGAGAAGTTCGGAAGCACAAGGTCAAGGATCATCAGTATCGATGGGCACCACGCAATCGTCGCCGAGGAAGGGGACACGGATGCTGATAGACTTGCCAGTAGTTTCAGATCTCCTCTGAAGAAGTTCGAACTGGATGGAGGAGCGGATGGAGAGACTGGAGACGGCAGATTCAATAGTCTCGGAGCTTCGAGAAGGACGAGGAACAGATCGACCGACTCTGGTTCAAACTTCAACGCTGGATCTGTTGGAAGGAAACCCTTGGGACACAGAAAGAGCGTTTCTTTCGACTTTGGATCGGATGATAGACCTTTGGATTCGAATGGGAACCTGCTCTCTTCCGAAGGAGATGCTCCTCTAGAATCGATCACTGAGAAGAAGTCTCCAATGGTTCTACCCAATGGGGAAGTCGCTTCAAACGACGACACTCCTCTAGCAGAGGTTCCGCCTCTGCAACTAGACACCTCTCCAAACGCTACACCCAAGTTACCTTCAATGACTGAGATGGGAAAGAAGGAAGCTCCGAAGAAATCAAAAGCCAACGATGAGAAAGTGGAAGGTTCTCCTCGCCTACTACCTCAACTTGCGGATCTAGTATCTTCGAAAACCAGCAACTCAAATGGGAATGGGGCTGGAGGTGGAAAGAGAGAATCGGTTCTGGGAAAGCTTTTCAAGGGTTCGAAGAAATGAGTGTCAAAGTTCTCAAGCTCGCCTAACTCTGTTGTTCAAAAATCTTCACACAGCTCTAATCTCTGGATGACTTCTTTACTTTAATGTTCTCAATTTCCAATTGTCCTCATCTTTCTCTTTAATGACACTTCTGCTTTCTTTCACAATTGTACTCAACCATGTATCAAGAATTTCGGCCCTTCTTCTCAGACTCTCGTTGACTGTTCGAACATCATGATTTGTAATTTCTGTTCTCAATAGATTCATGTCTATATGCAATCTCTTCTTCTTTCCAGCCCGAAACCTCTGCACCTCTTCCCCCCCCAATTTCTCAAATCTCATTTCCTACCTCCAGCTGCTATTGTTCTTCTTCTTGCTCCCCGACAGACCACCAAAACCTTCATCGACCATCAGAAACAGAGCACTGCAACTGATGATATCCTTCAATTCTTCTCTAGTGAAACCCGCCTGGTCTTGACCTATTCCGCTTGCTGCGAGATCTGGAAGAGGGAAAGTCACAGCAAGCTGAGCCACCACTTTCGGATGGTGAGGTGCTGGAGATAAGAGTCCAAGAGGAATTCTGACCGAGTCAGACATGACGAGAAAAAAAGACCAAGAAGTCTCCGAATCTTCATCTGGATCGACTTCAATCTCAGGCGAGGAAGGCGGGATCGTAGAGCTTGAGGAATCCCTAATCCACTCGAATCTGATTGGAATGTCTTTTGGTTGAGGAGGTCTGGCCAGCAGTGCCTTAGAAGAATCGTTCCCAGCCTCAGCGTTGACAGATTGACTGGCTGGGTGGAACCGTTTCCATGCATTGCCGAGTGTAAGATTTTCTTCACCCTCATTGACTGGCAGATGAGTAGAACTTCGGATGTGTCGAGTGAGTTTCTTGAAAGTCCAGATGTACCCGCTTAGCTCGACGCCAGTCCTGTCCGCTTCGATTCTCATCTCTTTCGAGATAGCTGACGGGGGGTTCTCAACCTTTCCACCGATTTCAGCACTCAAATTTGGTCTTCCTAGCTTCTTGAAGCTTTTGATGAGCTTTCCGCCAAGAGAGCTGGATTTGTCCTTGGCTCCAGAAGAAGAGAGAGCAGCGCCATCCGAGGAGCGAGAGACCGAGGGAAAGAGGACGTTACTCCCTGCTCCTGAAGGCGAGGAGATGGATTTGGCAGTTTTCCGAGGACGTAAAGCTCCGGAAGATCTAGATTTTTTCTTGTCGAGACGATTCTCGCTTCCTATGACCCTCGACTCCATCACTCCTAAGCCGTCGATCTCGACTCCGTTCTTGGTGAACTTTGCTACTCTCTGATCCGTTCCAGCATCATAGATGGTGCTTGATAATAGGGTGTAGAAGTGTAGGTTGTAGAGAGGCAGAATTCTGGAGGTGCTTGTTGTTGACTTCTGAGAAGAGATCGATTTGACTCGGTCTAGTTTCGCTCCACCGGCTGAACTGGAGGGTCTAGAGCCTGAAGTTGATATTGAGGCTGCACTTGATGCCGAAGAGTCGTTTCTAGCTCGAGGAGTGACGAGTTGGATTTGTAGGAGGGGGTGCCGGACTTTCGAAGGTGGAGGACGAACCTAGAGAAGATGAAGGAAGAGAGCAGGAAAACATGCACGTGTCAAAAGTGAGATACCAGGGTTGTGTGATAAATAGAACTCTGATGAGGGAGCTCCCAAGGACGAGCAAGACGAGGGAAATTGGGGCTTTGAAGCAATTGTTGAAATCAACCTCTTTGAGCGCTAGCATCCCAACTGACTCAACGCCTCTACAAAGCTCGATTTCTGCTCATTGCAGTCTTCAATATCCAGGACTTGATATAGCCATGCTAAGTGAGCATCTGATGAGCCCATCCTTGAACGATTACTCACGATCACCAAGGTTTCCAGCTGGGCCTTCCTCCTTCTCTTCTCTGCTCGAGTCTCTTTCTCTACTTCATTTGAGATGCCTTCCCTCTTTCTTACTGGAAGGTCTGCGGTAGAGGCATCGTGGGTCTCTTGGCTAGGGTCGAGGATAGTTGCAGCATCAACTTGAGCTGAGGACATGCTTGAGGAAGGAAAGTTGAGCAGACAAAGAGGAGCCGAGATTTGAAGACTACATTCTGCTTGGATCAATTTGAGGACAAGCTTCAAAGAAAAAGACGCAACTCGGACCTATTGTCGGATTGAAGGTGCTTGGAAAGAGCTCATGCTCTCCGCACCGTCGGAAATGAGGCTCTCTTTGGACAGCAGGAAGAGGTCATGTTGAGAGATTTGACGCTTGAAGTTTGACGAGGAAGCAAAGTTAGTGAGAGAGGAGGAGAAAGTATCAGAGAGAAGAAAAGAAAGGATGGAGAAGGCGAGAAGGAAAAGGAACCAAATTGTACTTTCTCGCTCCCAGCTTTCTCGCATCACATCTTCATGAAGTACAAGCTCAGATATTCGCCTTTCATGTGAGAAAGAAGATTCATTAGTTACAAAGGCGAGACGAATAGAAGAAAAAAGAGAAAATGCTTAGTTGTGTAGGTTTAAAGACTAAGTTGCTTTTGACCTCGCCAAGTCTTTCTTTTCTTTTTGTAGATTTTGATGACTTTCTATTTTCCCTTCCTTCCTGTCTCGATGCTTTCCCATTCTTCCCACCTTTGATGTAGAGGTCGTTTCTTACTCCGACATCCTCTCATCTTTCTCGTATCCAGGATTCTTCATTAGAATAGCAGTTCCTTCCAGCACTATTGGCATAGATTGAACAGAGGAAGAGTAGGAAACAAAGATCAGTAAAGGAGAAAAGCGAGCTTCCCAGCGAGAACCAACTCGGAGTCGTTAAGAACCACAGGACGACTTACCATGAGCGTATGGAAGGTATTCTTCGGTAGCCAATTCTGCACGATCGTGAGTTCCAAGACGAACCGGAGTAGTGTGAGTCTGCAGAAGAAAGGTATGGAGAGAAATACAAGAAGGGATGAGTAGGTGGGGAGCGACTTGCAACCAGAACTTTGCGAAAGCGAGAGAAGAGAAGGACTCACTTGGAAACCACTGATCGTTCGCGGTTTACCAGCTTGACCAACAACGTCGACAGCCTTTCCAACTCTGACTGAAACTGGAAGTGGATTCAATTCCTCGTCCAACGTGATCAGGAAGCGAGGATACATTGAAGTGACTAGAAGGTAAAGGAGCCAATGAGATTTTCCGAGAACGACTGGAAAGAGCGAATTGGAGAAAGAGAGAAGGGGAAAGAAGAAAGAAGCAGCAAAAGTGACCGAAAGAAGGGTCAGTTGTCAAAGCCTACTTAGAGCCGAACCTCCTCCTCTCTCTATTGTGACTCACATCCTCTGGCGTCAGTGAAACTGACTAGAGTAGCCAAAATACCAGCAACAGCGGTTCTGGACATCAGCTGCCTGTCGGTATGGTAAGGATTGATACCAATCGTACCTTTACCCATATGAACCAGACCTTGAGCGATTCTAACCATGAATAGACAGTCCTGTTCTTTATAGTAATAACCAGCCAACGATCTCAACATTTGAGCTAGCCTAGCATTATTCGTACCAGCTCCTACCAATCCCATTGCTAGAATCGAGTTGATGGCAACGTCTAGATCGTTGTCGTGAGAGTACTTTGAGAGAGTGTCCAAGATTGGCATTGAAGGGTCTGAAGGATGTAGAAGAGCTAGAGCTAGAGGAACACTGCGTCTAATGACTGGTTCTCCATAGTGCATGAGATGAGACATGTGACGTAAAGACATTTCAGATCCAACGTCTTCTCCCATGGCTACTAGAGCGATTCCGATGACGGAGAATGCTTGATGAAGATCGTTGTTTTCCTTCTCCTTTTCCTTCTCTTTCTCCTTGTCTGCTTCTGAAGTAGCTGTTCCACTAGCTCCAGCGGCTCCTGCGCCAGCTCCAGCAGCAGCGGTAGCAGCTCCCTCAAGACCTGCCATTTCTTCATCTCCATCCCCACCTTCATCATCTGAGTCTTCATCCTTCTCGTCAGTTCCAAGATGATCAGCACATTGATGTAGCATCTGTTGGATCTTGAGTACGTTTCCAGTTCCAGCGTAACTGCACATGTCTACCAAAGTTCCAGCTTGCCTTGAGATTGGATGATCAATAGCTTTCAAAGTTTCAGTAGTGGCTTCACTTGAATCCTGTTGTCCGAGGTAGAGTAGAGCTAGACCTAGAGACATGAACCTAGCCCATTTGTCATCTAGAGAAGATTCGTTTTCGATCTGACGTTCCATCATCGCTTGAATGATAGTTGGGGTAATCTCTCCATGAGAAGATCCAACGAAGATCAATCCTAGAGATAGACAAGCCATCCCGACGACTTCCATTGGAGCTGCTTCATCTGAAACATGCTGAAGCAGTAGAGGAACGATGTCTTCACGACATGAACCGGCGTAGGCGATTCCTAGACCGACGATGGCTGAGACCTTGAGGTTGATGGAATCGGATTCGACGTGTTCGCTCAAAAGAGCTAGAGCAGCGTCCATCTCGGTTCTGACACTGGAGTGGAGGATACCATAAGCCATGAGAGCACCAGCCTGATAACATGAGAAGGAGAGAAGGTAGGGGGGGAGTCAGTCTCGCAAACTTTCATTCCACATCTCTTTTCCTTCGCCGAGACTCACCTTGATATTCTCGTCAGCACTGTAAGTGTACTTGTCCACAGCACTCAATCCCTCTTCAGCATCCCAGAGAAGACTGACTCCCAAGCTGGCAGCTGCACTTCTCATTCCTTCGTCCTTGTTCTTGTAGATCCAACTGTTTCCCTCGTCAGCTCCGACCATGAGTTTATCATTTCCGAATCCAGCATTGACGAAAGCGTTAACGAAAGTACTAGCAAGATTTCCACGAGCACTATCAACACTTGCGCTCAACGAAGCAGCTGATCTTGAAGAAGAACTTCCAGTAGAGTTGTCTAGATGAGTTTTGTAAATGTCTTCCAAGCTCTTTGGTTCAAAGACGCTCAATTCCTTTCCGAAAGCGATGAAGTTTGCTGAAAGAGAACCATTGTGAATAGCAGAGACCAAAGCTTCTCCGTCTTCCTTTTCTGAAAGGGGAGAGTCTTCGTCTTGAACCCATTCCAATGGGATTTGCTGTCTTCCGAGCATGTAGGCAAGCTGCTTACGCATCAAACCATTCTTTGGGGCTTCGAAGTCGCTTCTGATCAACTCACGATCGTTGAGACGAAGAGATAGAGTCATGGCTTCGGCGAATCGATCATGTTGACGATAGATTTTGTGGGCTGTGCGGAGGAATTGGACGTCGTCTGGAGGAGGAAGAAGGCTCACGCAGCTGACAAGGGCAAAGAAGAGAGCGATTCGAAGAGGGGTGGATCAGAAAACGGTCTAAGTGAATATTTGCTCTAGCAATTCATCTTGGGATAAAGCTCAGAGCGTATCTTAGAGGATAAGCTGGTTCTCCTCGCAACGGGTCTCCTCCCGAGACGTCCTCCCTCTGTTCATCTCTCCAAGCTATCGATACCATGCCCAAGCGTCGTCGTTTGGACACCCATCTTCTTTTTGAACTCACCTAACCATGTACAAGCACACTCTTCCGTATCTATCCTTTCCAACAAACTCAGGCAACCTCTCGATCGCTTCCAATTCCAACAATAGGTCGACAGCGTCAGCTTCGGCGTTGTGAGAAAGAGAGAAGGGAACAACTTGAAGAGCTAAGTCGAGTAAAGATTGATAATCAGCTAAAGGATGACTTGGTTCCTGTTCTTGATCCTCTTGTGTAGATTGACCATTTGCTTCTCCATTTAGTTCCTTCTGCTGATCTTTCTCCTCCTGAGTATCGTGTCTGGCATTGTATTCTTCTCCAATCTCAGAAGCCAAATGACGCATGTATTCGTGTCCCCACAAACCTGGATCTTCATGTTGAGTAGTAGATTGGGAGTCTTTGGAAACGATGTCTCTAGCTTGTAATCTGTAATGAAGAGTCTCTCTCTTTCCATTATCACTGTAAGTCATGGCTAAGACTGATAGAATTTCTGCAAACAGAGCTTTGTCTCCAATTGAACAACCAGTTGAAGATGGATCCCAAGAAAGATAGAGCTTCTTTAACTCTGGATAATGAGGACGAAGGAACTTTAGAGGTTTAGGAACCGAAGTCATTGAGGAAGTGGAAGTACGGATCAGAGTCCTGAGAGACTCTAGAGCAGGTCTATGAAGAGTCTTCTCTGGTTCCTGAGGGAGTGAATGGGGAGGAGGGAGGGAAAGAGGTTAGAGGTTGATAGGAAGGAGGAGAGGGAGTAGCAAGTCACTCACCTTTAATCTCTCTACTAGCATTTCCAACTCGTTCTTGAGTTGAAGGTCTTCTTCACTCAATTCATCGTCTTTCTTATCCTTCTTGTCAGTTGAAGTTGAGGCATCTTTGTCAGTTGAAGTTGAGGAGTCTTTCTGATTCTGATTCTTCTTGTCGTCCACCTGCTTCTTCTTTGGATCTTCTGAAGGGACAGTGATGGAAGATTCACCTGCCTGAGTTGGATCTCTTGCCATAACTTGTGTGTGAGATTAAGGGTTGATAGTTGAGGTGAGGGTAGAGATGACAAGGAGAGATCCAATTGGTGGAGAGGGAAGCACTGCAGCAGCTGGCGCGTCTTGATCGAAAGTTCCAAGGCTCACCAAGCACCAAGAGTCGACAGACGATAGTCGACCCTCAAGGCAGAAACTCACTTCAGAGACAAATATATCGGCTGAATTATTCGCTGATTCTCAATTCCGAAGACTTTGGTAGTCTGCTCACACAGTACCTTCATCCGTGCCTCATTCTCACCACCCCCTTCTTTCTTTTCGCAACTTTCATTTCGGTAGATTATAGACTATAGACTAACTCAACTTGTCAAACCTAAGATGAAACATCAAGAAAATGGCTTAGTTACATAGGTCAATGTTTCTTCATGGTCGAGAGGCAGAACGCTTCTCGGGAACGAGAAAACATGAATTTGACTGTACAAAAGGGAAGCACGATTAAAGTAGATCAGCATTTCTGGCATCTACACCTTTAGCTTCGAGTCCTGAAAGATCAGAAATAAAAGTGTCCTGTGCTTCCTTCGTCCCGGTCCAAACCTTGTAGAGTTGGAATGCACTGTTCGGCGAGAGATAGAAACGAGAGGCGAGGCTTTCTAGTCAGTGAGATATCAACAATCTGCTGAAAATTTCCTGGTGAAACTTACAGCCCGACAGCCGTTCCAAGGTTGACTGCTCGCTCTGGAGTCAACTTTCCGAGACGCTTCTCTGGAAGAACGTCGACATCATCTCTGGATTCCAGGGAACCGGTAAAGTCCAAGGTCTGCTTCCGTCAAGATGGGTTCAAAGAGGTGCAAAGTCAGTTACTCGAATGTGAGCTTGTCTTTATCAGGGAAGAAAAATCGGGAAAATTGAAACTCACCTCGTCGTCATGATCGTCTCTTTTGGTAGGCTTGGTAGGCTTGAAAGCGTTATAAATCACAAGGGCTATAGTTGCTAACCCCCCGTAATCAGCAAATCTACCTCTTGTCTCCAAGTCTGATGCTTGATTTGGTGTGTTGCTCAGATGGGCCCTCAGAATGGTCGAGTCCTGGCCGCCCTTGTGTAGAGATGGAGCACCATAGACTATACCAGTTAGGGCGAGGGAGATGGTAAGTTTTGACAATTGCATCTTGACGATTCGAGCTTATGCTGATCGGTTTGAGAGAGAAGCCGAAAAGTTGAGAGACTTGAAAATAAGGTGGGTGTAAAAGGGAAAGAGGTCGGACCAGCTGACAACTTTGGAGAAGAAGAAGAAAAATGGAAGGTAAAAGTGATAATATGAGAGCTTGAGGCGGACCAAAGATGAGTGCAGATGGGGTTGGTATGAAAAGAAGAAGACGTGAGCTCGCTTAAGTATGGAGACTAGAGTCGACTGAGGTCGACTGAGAAGGCTTCACTTTCTTCCAAAACTTCCCACAGCTTTGACTTCTTTGTTTCCAGCCCTCAAATTCATCAACAGGTACTCTGTTTGAGGGCTGACTCTCACTACTCAACCAATGCTGAGCATCGAAAAAGTACATGCTAGAAGGTTACCCCGCAAGTCACACGATCTGAGGAGTTTGTCTCTTGAGGACTCTCTGAAATGTGCTTCGCAAAGAACAAAAGATCTGATTCAACCCAATTCTCCATGGGGTAGCAGAAGTAAAAATTTCGGTCCCACCCCTTGAATCACAGAGGTGCGTCACACTGAGGGCTTCTGGGTTTCCTCTGATCAAGCTGGCGAATTGAGGCACTCCAAGCCACAACGCCTCAACTCTCACGGTCACTTGGTTTCTATTTTGAAAGAAGTGAAGTGATGGGTTACAGAGAAGCTACATATCTGCTCCTCATTAATTTGCTCGGACCAGCCCTCCTTCTTCCTTCAAGTAGATCCTGATCACTAATGCAGTTTTAAGCCTTTCAAACGCTGTGTCGACCAACAATAGGAAGCAGAGTGAGAGGGCCTGCAAAGTACGTGTGATCTGTGTTGACTTTTCTTTATTCTCGATGCAAAGAGGGATAGGAGGGATACACAAGAAGCACGGCGATGATACAACGAGAAGCACGAGTAGCTTTCGAGAAAGAAGTATTTGGCGAGACAAGATGGAAGAGGTTTAATTGACTGAGAGAAAGAACGCTTAATTGATTTGAGAGACGAAGCTTGTTGACACTTTTCTTTTATTTATACCAAAGATGAGACAGGGGAGACGAGAGGAAGAAAGAGTAGAGATGAGAGAAAGGCAAAAGGATAGAGGATAGAAAAGATTGTAGGGAGGTCGAAGGAGGATGGGGTATGTTTTGAGCTTGTGGTTTCTTCTCCCTGCTGGTCTTCCCATGACCGACGTCCTTTCCTTCCTCTACTCTTTCTGAGGGGCAAAAGGCGAGAAGAGGTTACTTGAGATGTCAACTGATTGAGGTAGGAGAAGGAGAGACCTAGACGGGGACGGAAGGAAAATCGGAGGATTTAGATCCCGTTGCCATTTCCGTTTCCATTCGAGATTCCATGAGAGCTTAAGGCTTGGTCTGCTTGGTCGAGATCTTGAGCGGAAAGAGTCTTGGAGCCATGTAGACCGGGAGTTGAAGTTCCACTGAAGCTGCCTACTGAGGTACCTCTACCACGGTTCTTCATGACGAGAGCTGTGGATGCGTTAAGAAGACCGAGGCCAGAGTCAGTCACAGTTCCGACGTCAAACCCTCATCGTTAACCTTGTCTTCTCTCATACTCACGGAAACGGAAAGCTTCTTCCTCTTCATCTTCTTGATTGTTCAGCGCTCTCCAGAACTGACTGCCCTTGTAGTCGCTGGTGCTGAGAGCCTGCATGTCCTCGCTGAGAGTACCGAAGTCTCCAGGAGTACGCATACCAGCACTGAGAGGACCTCCAGCTCCAAACTTGGGTGATCCAGGCATGGAGAGAGGAGGTGGCACCTTGGTACCGGCTTCGTCGAAGTAGCCCTCCTCATCTTCGTCCTCGAAGGAATCAGGGTAAGCACGACGTAAGGCTAGCTGACGAGCCTTGGCGTACTCGAGCCCGAGCTTCTTCCAGTCAAGAAGATCACTCAGCTGTCGAGAGGGAAAGAAGGAGAGAAGAAGTGTAGGAGAAGTTGAGCGATTACCTCTACAGCCTCGAGAGAAGGTTGTTGGCTATCCATTCATCTTGACTCACTCTCTCAGTCCTATTCCTTTGGTTGATTCTCTGTCTTCTGGTCTTCTGACAGTACTGGAACATCTGATCAGCCAGTTGATTGACCGAGTCCTCGACGCTCTTCATTCGTCTGTCGACGATGTAGATTCCGTAGTCCTCGGAGTTCTCGATAGTGTCTTCCATGAAGCATCCGAATCCAGAAAGATTGGTTGTGATGGAAGGAATTCCCATGACAGTACATTCGGCGGGAGTCTAGGAGCTCGAAAGAGAAGAGGGAGAAAGGGAAGGGTTAGCTGACTGAGACGGAGGAATCTTCCTTCAGCATTCATACTCACGTAACCCCAAGGCTCGTAGTAACTTGGGAAGACTCCCATATGACAACCTCTGACAAACTCTTCGTAATCAAGCCCAAGAATTGGGTTGTTAGCGTTGAGGAACTCAGGGTGGAAGATCATCTTGACTCTATCCGAAGGTCTGTTGAAGAGTTGGACTCTTCTGATCTGATTGAGAATTGGATCAGTAGAATCGTCTGCCATGTTGTGAGTTGTGACTGGAGGTAGAGAATTACGTTTCAAAGCATAGATACGTTTTTTGAGGAGGATCTTGTCTTGTTCCGAAAGAAGGGTTTCCGGGTCGATGATGTCCATCGTTCCCTCACTGGAGAAGAGAAAAGTAGGAGAGAGACAAAGAAAGTTGTGCATCAGAGAAGGGGACATTTGAAAGAGAAAAAGTAGAGTGTATGCTACCTTTGTGTTCAGAAGAATCAACTCACCCAGTGTATCTGGCAGTTCTCTCAAAGAGCTTCTCTCCAATACGGTTCTGAATCTGTTCCACAGTATCTCTGAGCTGCTTGGTAACAGCTTGACCTTTGAGAGCTTCGATAGTGTAGGAGTGAGTTGCAGCTGGCATGATGATGAAAGCTACAACAGTCATCTTCGAACCTGAGGCTTGAAGCCTGTGATTCAATCTGGCCAGAGCTTCGATGAACATATCCACACCCTTGTTCCTGTACTCGTATCTTCCAGCAGTGAAGAAATAAAGAGTGTTCTCTAGATCGAAATCGTAGTGACCATAGAAGTGACCTTTGATGAATTCGTTGATCTTGTTCTTGGAGATAGCGTGGAGGTTCTGGAATTCGTGCATGGCTGAGAACTTGACAACGTTGAGACCATTGGGAAGGACTCCGTCTGAAGTTGAGGTAAAGGGAGTGTGAAAGAGAGAGATCAAGAAGAGAAGAGTGAGTTTTCAGCTTTCGCATTGCAATCTTCTGAGGATTTGAACTTGATTTGTGAAAGCCTTTCTCCCTCCTGTCTGTCTCCCCAATCAATTTCTTATCCTTAGATGCGATCCTTTGATTTGAAATGTAGCTACTCACCAGGCTTCCTCTTCAACAAGTGTTCACTCTCATACGCAGTGATATGAGAAACAGTAGTGAAGACATCTGCACAATGAGTAGCAGATCTCTCAATACAATATCTATGATAGATACCTCTCTTTCCAGCTTCGTGATCCACGTCGAAGTATTGAAGATTGTTGTAGAAATCCACACTTCCTGCACAGAGGTAACGTCCTAGCAAGGTAGCATGGGTGGTAAAGATGGTAGTAACATCGATGTGTCTCTTGCGACACAGCGGAATAGCCAAACCAGCTTGCCATTCATGGAAGTGAGCAATGATAGCTTTCTTACGTTCGTGAGTAGCGAACTAAGGAAGGAAGAAAGTGTTTGGGGAAGAGGAAGAGGACAAAGCGGAGGGTCAGAGTTTGCCATCAATAGAATGGAGTATGGTTTCTCCTCGTAGTAGAGCATGCTCTGTCTCTCCAGAATGACAGATGCTCATCTAGCTAAATCTGATCCAACAGTCTTACCAGGGATGCCCGAGAGGACTCGACCAGCAAGACGATCTTCCCGCTTGCACTTTTACCCACTTGCTCCTCTGCCCCATCGTTTCTTCCCTTCCTTGACTCAATACATGAAACTCACTTCTCCCAAAAACCATGCAACCATGTATCCGAATAAGAGGGTCTCGTTGGTCTCATGGTCGTTCTGAGGGGTTGGAATTCCAGCCAAATTCCAGAGATCGCCCTTCCACTCGTCCAATCGGTGGTACATTGAGCCTGTATCGAAGAGAAGAACTCTAGGAGCTCTTTCGATCAACCATCTACCATAGAGGAACTTGACACCTCTTTCTCTCATAGAGTTCAAGGTGAGCCTGAGAGCTTCATTCTCTGGTTCTAAGGATTCGACTTCCATTGGGGCGGTCTTGTAAGAGAGAGGACCGATGAGAGTGTAGCGGTCTCCATACTCCTGGGCTGTGACTGGAGCCTTGGTCTTGATGACGGTATAGATACCACCAACTGAGAAGGAGAGAAGTGCGAATTTGGAGAGGAAGGGAGAAGAGGTTAGGACGAAAGGATAGAAGGTGGAGGGAGAGGAAGGAGTGGTGATGCAGCCAAGCGAGAAGCAGGATGGTTAGCTACTTACCTTTGTTAGCTACTTCCCAAGCACATTCGAATAGAAGTGGATTTGTGACGTCTCTCTTCTCTGTAGTCGTCATGATTTGAGGAAGTGAGTTGGGTGGTTGGGAAGGAAGAAGAATAAGATGTGGGGAGAAGAACGTATTGAGCTCGGGCCAGTACCTGAGCGTCGATCTTTTTTATGACGTAGAAGGGTTGAGAGAGAAAGAGAGAGATGTTCAACTAATGAAAATGAAAGAAGAATGGAAGTGCAGGAAAGGAAGAGAGAAGAGAAAAATGAAGTTCTTACTTCTTCCTGAGTTTGAAGTTTGGAAGTTTTGAAGTTTTAGAATCTGTGGGGAGGACCTCTTCCCTCAATTCCTCCTTGAACCATCCTTTTGGGTCTAGGCATCTCAATCGGCCACGGCTGTTCACTTGTTCATACATAGCGACCCCTCAAACCACAAATGGCCCTCTAGGCCTCCTGAGAAGGGGAAGGAAACTTTCTTAACGGAAGATCTCCGTTCCTATCCTACACTGTCGCAGAAAACGAGCAAACATTCAGAGCTAAACATTCTAGGTTTTCGTTTTTTGGATCGATTCTTTATAATCAGGGTGAAGGGGAACAAGATGGCAGATTTAACGTTTCAAAATTAAAAAGGGGAGCAGAGAGGCGAGGGAATAAACGCGAGACGAAGAGATGAAACGAAAAGGACGGTACAAAGGTGATAGAAAAGAAAGCAGGACTTTATGGTGAGGAGACTTGAACTTAAGCAAGGGTGACGGCAGCGGCACCGAGAGCCTGAGTGTCACGCTCGACGATTCTAGTAGTGAAGATGACCTTGTCACCTTCCTTCCACATCGAAGTTTCGAGGGTCTCACCTGGGAAGACGTGACCAGTGAAACGAACCTTGATGTCCTTGAAAGCACCGTATTTCTGAAAGATGTTCTTTCCAGCGATTCCGAAGGAGCAGAGACCGTGAAGGATTGGAGTGTCGAATCCACCGACTTGGGCGAAGTTTGGATCGATGTGAAGAGGGTTGAAGTCTCCAGATAGACGGTAGAGAGCGGCTTGGTCGACTGAGGTCTTCTCGGTGGCAACGAAGTCTGGCTTACGTGAAGGTGGCTTGTTGGCAGCAGAGGCGGCTCCACGGTCCTTTCCGGTCTTCCTTCCTCCGAATCCTCCAGATCCACGAATGAAGACTGTGCTTTGGTTTTCGAAGACGACCTCTCCAGAATCCTTCTCGACTGTTTGAGTGATGGTGGTGATGGCAGCTGCCTTACCCTTGTCGAGAGCTTCGAGGATACGTGGCTTGTTGATGAGAGTGGCGGAGGTTGGGATTGGCTTCTTGATAGACAGGTATTGCTCTCCGTGGAGAAGCATCATTGGACTGAAGTTTGGTAGCCAGTCTAGAGGGATAGATCCAGAAGAGATGAATTGAGGAACGACTCCGAAGGTTGGGAGAGCCTGGAAGTTGTCGGCTTGTTCGAAGGTGTAGTCGAGGTCCTTTGCGGTAGCACCGATTCCTAGAGCGTAAAGAATGACGTCCTTCTCGGTGTAAGAGAATTCTCCTTCCTCGACTGGCTCCTTCTTAGCCTTGGCAACGATCTCTGGATCTTCTGGGTCGGAGTAGTCCTCTCCTCCGCTTCCTCCTTCATCGTCATCTGCACCATCTTGACCGATGTTGCTCATGATGTCTTCGATAGCCTCTTGGTTAGTGGCTGGCCAGCTGGCACGGGATGGATCCCAGTCAGAGATTCTGGACCACTTCTTCTGGACGTCTTCGGCGGAGCAGACCTTGTTGTGAGAGAAGGCGTGACCTCCTGAACGCTGCCAACGAGTAGCGGCGACCCAACCACCCGAGATCTCGAGGAGAAGCTTAGTGTGCTCGGTGTTGGCTTCGGAAGCGAGGTAGACGACGGCTGGAGCGACGAAGTCTGGCTTGAATGCGTCAACCATTTCTTGAGGCCAGATAGTTGAAGTCATGGCAGTTCCAGCGTTGGGAGCGATGGTGTTGGCGAGAATGTTGTTCTTCTTTCCTTCGATGGAGAGAGTTTGAGTGAGACCCAAAATTCCGGCCTTGGCAGTGGAGTACTGAGAGTGGGCGAAGCAAGGAGAGTAAGAGAGGCGTCAGTCGATGGAGAATGAAGGAGTGGCATACACTCGATTTTCCAACCTTGAGACGATACTCACATTGGCTTGTCCAAAGTTTCCGTAGATTCCGACAGCAGAGGTAGTGTTGACGATACGTCCATACTTCTGTTCGAGGAAGATTGGCCAGGCAGCCTTACAGATGGAGTAGGTTCCTCTGAGATGAACGTTGATTACAGCGTGCCACTCATCGTCGGTCATGGAAGCGAAAGACTTGTCTCTCAAGATACCAGCATTGTTGATGATGACGTGAAGACCTCCGAAGGCATCGACAGCGGCCTTTACGATCTTTGGTCCATCCTCAACAGATCCGATAGCTGGAGCAGCTTTTCCTCCAGCCTTCTTGATCTCCTCGACGACGGCGTTGGCGACCTTCTCAGAGAAATCGTTGACAACGACGTTGGCACCATGTTTGGCAAACATGAGAGCATAAGCCTTTCCTAATCCAGCTCCAGCTCCAGTGACCAAGACAGTCTTTCCATCGAAGGTGATCTTCTGTCCTTGCTCGTTTGGCTTAGCATTCTTGGAGCGTTCGATGAACTCCATGTGGTTGGCGTCAGTGAGCTTCTCAGGATATTCTGGCTCAGTCTCGAAGTCAAGAATCTCGTCCATCCTCTTCTCAACAGCGGATGGTGTGAAGGTCTCATCAGCTCTGAAGGTGACTCCACGAGAACGCTCTCTACGAAGAGCAGCCATGAATCCAGCTCCGGCTTCGACAACTTGACCGCTGATGTCTGAAAAAGAAGAATAGAAGAAGAGAGTAAGTCAGTGTCTACATCGTCTAAGAAAAATTCGGAAGGGGAGACAGAAAGATTCACCTTGGTTGGCTTCACTGACCAAGTAGGTAGCTAGAGGAGCTACGAACTCTGGCTTGAGCTGTTCGAGCATCTCAGGTGGCATAACACTGGCAAGCATCTGGGAGGCAGCGATTGGAGCAATGACGTTGGCTAGAATGTTGTATTTGGCTCCCTCGATTCCGAGAGTTTTGGCGAAGGTGATCATGGAAAGTTTGGCAGCTGAATAGTTGGCTTGTCCAAAGTTTCCGTAGATACCAGCAGCTGAAGTGATGTTGATGATACGCCCGTACTAGAGGGATTAGGAAAGAGGAAGAAGTAGTCAGTTGGAAGGTCGGGAAAAGATGGAACTCAAAATCTCGAACTCACCTTCTGCTTACGCATGTGAGGCCAGGCAGCGTGAGCACAAGCATATGATCCAGTGATGTGAACAGCAGTGATGGCGTCCCACTCCTTATCGGTCATGGACTTGAAGCTGTGGAAGAGAAGGTATAGGAGAGAAGGTCAGTTTCGGGAATGCTGTGGCCGAGAAGGCGAGAACATATAGGAAGAGGCGGAGGACACTTACGACTTGTCACGAAGGATACCGGCATTGTTAATTAGGATCTGTGAAAGAGAAAGAAGGGTAAGATTCGATTAGAAGCTACTCTCATCGAGTCGATTGAGGAAGAGGGAAGCTGTGGTTCTTTGATAACCCTTTCAAGCTTCGCTGGCCCTCCTTCCTTTCATTCTCTGGTTTCATTCCCTCCTCCAAGCTCAATCACAGTTACTCACATCAATACGTCCGTATGTGTCAATGGTCTGCTTGATGATCTTGTCTCCGTCCAAGTTGGAGTCGAAGTTGGCAATTGCTTCTCCACCAGCCTTCTTGATCTCTTCGACGACTACCTCAGCAGCCTTCTTGTTCTTGTCTTCTGCTGATGGACCAAGATCGTTGATAACAACCTTACATCCACGTTGAGCTAGAGCAACAGCATAGCTGAAGAGGTGGTAGGATGAGGGAATGTGGGGGAAGGAAGAGGACGAAGCGAAATCGGAGCAGAGAGTGAGAGAGAAGGAGGTAGAGAGCAGAGATATGGGGATGGGAATCGAAGCATATGGTTAGAGTCAGTTCTTGAAAGTTAGAAGAACCTTGAGAGAGAAAGACAGAGCTCGGAGAAGCTACTTCTTCCACCCTTCTATCTATCTCCATTCCAATACTTGTACTCACGCTCTCCCCAATCCGTTTCCAGCTCCGGTAACTACAGCGACCCTGCCTTTGAAAGAGATTGATTCAGACATAGTAGATGTGATGTGATGTGGTAGTTGAGAGGGAGAATGGAAAGAAGAAGGAAGGTCGGAATGAGAGGGGATGTATCCGGTTGCTTTATACGCGTTGAAAGCTGCTCAAATCAAGGTCGTCAAATCATCTTCAAACATCTTGCTCGCTTCAATCGAGGAAGTCTCGGTCGCAAAGAGGTAAGAAAGTGAATGATAGCTGGATCTGGGGGAAGGGACCCTCTGAGCAATTGAAAGAGTCCTCAAACAGTTGACGAGAATTCAACGAGACCTCCTTGGTTCACTGAGGGACGGCTATAGGTAGCAAGACAAGGACTAAGAAGATGGTGTAGGTAAATATGTGGATGGAATGAAAACAATGATGGAAGAATTGAAAGCAGTCTCAGGAGGAGTCCTGAAAAGACGTTGAAATCGATTCCGGAGAGGGGTTGTGCAAACCGAGAGATAGTCAGAGGCTCTGAAAGATTCTGTGCGTAGACACCATCCCGTAAGAGTTTGTTAAAGAGCTAACTAGGATAGGCAGGGGGCTGAATTTGAATTGGAATCGAATCGACTCGCTCCTGATCCGTTCCAGACGTACATGTGCCTGCCACCTGTCTCAAGACTCTCATGAGCTTTTCATTGATGATTTGGACAGAGATGGGGATTTCAGTTTTCATTTCGCTCTCGGTTGAAGGGCTTAAAAGAGACATATCACCCACTCACCTCTTCGTACTTGATTCTATGATCTTCTCTCTGCAACATTCTCTCTTCCTTTTTCCTAATCAACCACCTCAATTCCGATCGAGGAAAACAACAAGTTCTCAAAGGTCTACCTTGTCTAACACATCTCTTAATCAATTCTTTCCAACCTTCTTCATCTAAGTTTTCAAACTCTACCCATTCTGCTTCAGCCCCTAAGTCTAACTCATCTTCTTCACTCGTTGAAACCCAGACTGGATAATATTTGAACCCCTCATGGATGTTCTGAGATTTCTGATCTGAATTTTTTCCGATCTTGGTAAAGCATTCTTCGAGTCGAAGTTGTAGGTCCGCAGGGGTTGGTTTGAAGGTACTCAATTGAGTGTGCTTGTCCAGAGAAGTGAATGTTGGTAGACCAAAACAAACTCGATCTGTGTTATTTCTTAAACCAGTTTCTACTATCAATTGTTTGAAGACCATTGTTTGGATGCGTGTCCAGAGGAGAAAGGAGACGCCAACTTTTGAGTCTTCTTGGCGTCAGACTAGGACGGACGGGTCCTTGACCGCTTGAACATCCACTGCGATACCCAGCTGAGGCGCAAGAACAAATCGGATTGAATTGGATTGAATTGAATAGGATAAGATACGGGGAAAGAATGAGACGGAAAAGTTGGACATCAATGAGATAAGACAGGCAAAGAGATTTGGCGAGAAGAGATGGTGTTGTAAAGGATTCTATTTTTGCGGAAAACAAGCACCTTTGGCTTTTTTCTGTTTTTGGATCTGCATGATCTAGTGACATCGTGACATGAGAGAGAGAGAGAAAGATGTCGAGACACAACTAAACCTTTTCAAAAGAAACAAAAACCAAATCATAACCTTCAAATTCATAAGCGATCCTAACAGTTTTATTATAACCTTTCAATTGTAATTGATGTAATCTCTCACCATCTAAATCAGCTTGAGTTTCTTCTTCCTCTGATTCTTCAACATCTTGAGTAGTGGATAAGAAAAGAGTGATAGACATTTTACCAGGATTGAAAATCTCAATGACTTTTGATATCAAAGAGGGTAAATCTTTTGGTTGATTTCCTTTACCTTCAAAAGAAGAAGAAGAAGAGAGATTTCTCAAAGAAATGTTAGTTTCAAAACTAGCATAACTAGAATCTTCTTCCGGAGTGACATGAACAGTCCAATAACCCATTGAATTTTCGAAACCTTGATTTTCAATAAAGGTTTGATCTGATTTTGCAACTATGGCATTTGCAGAATAACCACAAGGATCGAAAGCAAAAGCATCTATCAAAGTGTTTTCGAATAAAGATTCCAAACCGATTTCTTCTGATAATTTCAATCCTAATTTATGACCTCTTGATAATTCTCCATCTCCATCTCTAACTCCATCGACAACTTCCTCAGATTTCAATTCCTTGATCCCATGCTCATCAACCTTCAAAACCTCTCTCATAACTTCTTCAGGAGGTGGGAATGTAAATCTCTCACAACTTCCCTTTGATAAATGAGTCATCAGAATTTCTAAAGTTGAATCTTGATTCAAGAAACCACTTGACTTTCCTTTATCTAAACTAGGTAATTTAAAAGGTCTCTCAACTTTCAATTCTCTTTTCTTTTCCTCGCAATCCATAGGACAACTCATATACAATAACCAATGATCACCATTCATTTTCCCCACAGTGTAAGCACTACCATTCTTGAAGAAACCATCTAAAACTCCAACTTCCAACATCCAATCTTTATGTGGACCTTTCTGTCTTTCTGGAAACATGAAAGACTTTCGAGAATAGAAAATTCTTTGAGCTATTGATCCTAGGGATTTGAAATCTTCTCCCATTGGGATTCTTGAAGTGTTGAGAGATTTGGAAGTTAAAGTTGAAAGGAGTGATTCATCTTGAATCGAACTTGAAGTTGAGGATTTTTTGGTAGAAGAAGGAGCTGAAGAGAGTAAAGCATCTTTGAAACCGAAGACTCCCCATCTTGATAATCGTAGAAGTCTTTCTAAGCCTAGTAGGAGAGTCGTTGTACCACAGGTTTTCAAGATTAGTTTGTGTGGGAAGATGAACATTGAGGATTCACTGAAAGGGGAAGAAGGTGAGAAAAGAGTAGAAGGGTGAGATTCGCCTGGAGCTCGAGGAGAAAAAGCTGCTTTCAGAGAATTGGAATAAGGCTTGAAGAGGGCTGTTGATCTACATGGATGAGGTTTCGAGCAGCAGAACAAGATTGGAGCTCTATATTAACTTCTGGAAGCAAAAAAAGAGTTGACCTTCCTGATAGCATGATAGCATCTCTGAACACTCGATTCCTATTTTGAAGAATCTCAAAAGCTTCTACATTCTTGACTCACCTCAGCAGATAAGCATCAACTTCTTCCCCTTCCAAAGTGCTAAGAACTTTGCATTTGACCAAATCCAAAGCTTTCTCCCATTCAGCTCTTGGAACTGCTCTCAATCCTTTCCTTTCTCTCCCTCTGGCGTCCTTGTCCTCGTTCAAAATAGAGAAATGATCTTTCAAACATGTTTCAGGAAGTGATTGTTCATCTTGAGCGAACCAGATTTCTAATAACTTTTCTGGACCTTCGAAAGGACCTGAAGGATCTGAATCATCGTCTGAATTTGTTCCATTGGCAATCAAGTCTAATTGACTGCTGTGATTTGAAGTTGATTGAGTTGTGATGGTTTGATGAAGACTACTGGTTAAATCTTGATCTTGTTCAAGTTGTTCAGTTGAAGAAGAAGAAGAAGAGGCGCCTGGTGAAGAAGATCGAGAATCTCTTGAGTTTGATAGCTTGTCTGTTGAATCTGATGAGATTGAGATTGGATTAATCGAGGCATAGGCAGAGGAGGAAGGGTGGATCATTCGGTATAAGAAAAGAGAAGAAGAGGTAGAGTAGAAGTGGCCAAGATTAGAGAATGTGAGTAGAGAGAGGGTTGTCGCTTTTCAAGCTGGCTGACTGTTTTAGATGTTCGATTGGATGTAGTGGATCGATTTCTAGTCGCTAAAAACCAGGTTAATTGAGTCGAAAAGGGAAAGAGAATGTATGAACTTTGAAGCTGAAGGGGAAGAAAGAAGAAACGCATCTTGAAATTGTTGGCCACACGATCGCACAGCGACTGACCTATCCCTATCCATATCCCTATCCCTATCCAACTCTGTCTATTCAATGGCTGCTCCACTTTACACTACAGCCTCAGGACAGTTATGGCACGCAGGAAAGATTTTAGTAGTAACAGTTGGACTACCAGCCCGAGGAAAGACTCATCTCTCTCACGCCTTAGAACGTTATCTCTTATGGTTAGGTGTCAAAACTTCAGTTCAATCTTTAGGTGATTACAGAAGAAAGGTTTTAGGTTCAGCTGAGAATTTACCTAGAGATTACTTCTCTCATGGTCAAAGGAATCCTCAAACTGAAGAATTGAGGAAAAAGGTCTTGGACGGTTTCGATGATCAAGTGTTGAAATTCTTCAATGATGGTGGTCAGGTTGTCATTTATGATGCTAATAATGGTACTCAGAGAAGGAGGAAAGTCGTTAGAGAGAAATTCGCTGGGATTGCTCATATCATGTTTCTTGGTGAGTGAAAGAGAGAGAGAAGGTTGAGAGAGTGGAGTGGAGTCAAGGTGGGGTAGATAGGGAATGGAGCGGAGCTTGCTTGGGAGAACCTTTCAGGAGTGTTGTCTTAGAAGCTATTAGAATCGAAACTGCCAAAGTTCAGTCATCAGAATCATTCATTAGGAGAATGATGTAGAGTAGACTTGAGGAGCTACCAGGGTCTCGGCTCTCCCTCCCTCTACATTCGTTCAACCCTTCTCCTACACTCTTCTTCTTTCTCTTTTTTTGGACCCGAAACTAATTCTTCAACCCCCAATACTCTTTTCATCGACTCCAGAATCCATCGTAACCGACGAATCAATAGTAGAAGCCAATGTCAGAAGTGTTAAGATCTCATCTCCAGATGTGAGTTTTTGATCCTACTCCTCTCTTCGACTGATTCTCTAACCCACCACTGCGATCTCAAAAAAGAGAACAATGAAACTGATTTCCCTCTCTCTGCTTCTCTCCTTTCCAACAGTACCTCAAATGGGACGCAGAGAAAGCAGTTCAAGATTTCTACGAAAGGATTCGGGGACATGAAAAGTTTTATGAACCGATTGAGAACCCAAGTTTCCCTTATGTTAAAGTGATCAATGTTGTGAGTATAAGAGGGTGACATGGGTTGAATTAAGATTTTTCGCGCTTCTTTGACAGAGTATCTGTTTGACTTCTCTTCAACTCGCATGCCCTCTGATTCAATCTCATCTTCTTTCCCGATCTTCAAAACACCCTCTCCTGGATCTACGTCTTCTCTTCTCTACTTCAGGGTCAACAAATCAGAGTCAACAACGTCTCAGGTTACCTTCAATCCAGAATGGTTTTCTTCTTAATGAACATTCATAATCGAAATCGAACGATTTATTTAGCCAGAGCAGGTGAAGCTTTAGTAGAACATCTTTATAAAGCAGATGCTGATTTATCTTCGTTGGGTTACAAATATTCAGAAAGGTTGAAAGAAGCAGTCGAAGAGGTTAGGAAATTGAGAAGAAAAGAAGGAGAGAAAAGAAGAGGTAGAGTTCAAGGAGTTGAAATTGGAGAAGAAGGTGTCGTTGGTCAATTAGATGGAAAAGAAAAAGAATTGGTTAAGGATGAAAGAGCGGAGGAGGATGAAAATGGTGCTGGACCTGGTGAGGAGGGGAGAGCTTTGGAGGTGAGTAGACGTTTGGGTTTGGAGTGAGAAAGGGTTTGTCTTCAATGAAGAAAGGTCGAATACTCGAAAGTGTAAAATGGAGAGCTTTGAGGGAGTGAACGTCTTTTTCTTTCTAGGGTTTCTGATTCTCTCCCCTCTCCCCTCTCCTGTTCGCTTCGCTTCTCTCCTCTACCAGGTCTGGACATCTTCACGTAGACGTTCATCTCACACGGCCTTACCTTTCTCATCAGATGGTTATCGAGTAATAGAAAGATCTCAATTAGCAGAAATGAATCCTGGAGTCATTGACGGAATGTCAGTTTCAGAGATTAAAAAACGTTATCCAGCCGAATGGGAGAAGAAAACGAGCGAACCTTATTCTCACAGGTTTCCCAGAGCTGAATCCTATCATGATCTTTCCGTCAGATTAGAACCTATCATTTTTGAATTAGAAAGAGCTACTTCAGACGTTCTAATCATTGGTCAATCTTCAGTTTTGAGATGTTTAATCGCTTATCTTCAAGGAAACAAACCTCATGAAATACCTGCTATTTCGATTAGAGAAGGTGAATTGTTGGAAATTAGCCCTCAAGCTTATGGCGTTAAGACTGAAAGTCATACTTTTTGGAATGGTTTTGAGGAGAGAAGGTTGAGAGATAAGGAATGGGAAGAAATGAAAAAAAGAGAAAGAGAGGAAAGTGAGAAAAGAGAGGAAGACGAAGAGGGGAAAATCACTAGAGATAGTCAGGTTGTCATTTGAGAATGAAAATACTGTAACGAGGGAGTGGCGGCCTCTTTCTGTCGGATTGTGTCATGTCAAAGTCGTCGATGCAAATGTCAAATAAATCAGTGGAACATAGTATATATGATTATACGGACTCTTCTTGTACTCCATTCTGTCCAGAGGAGCTTATGCCTCTTGATTTCCGAGGCTGCGATTGGTAGTAGTGTCTTCCGAATGAGTTCCGATGAGAGCCCCTCGTTGGGTCTTTTGAGCATGTTGAAGGTTGCGCGCTAGTCAGTAGATTTCGAAGGAGGCCTGATGTAATGTAGGATGGAAGTTCAGAAAGCAGAGTTCAGCGTTCAGAAGACGATCAATATTTCGCTTCGCTCTGATCAAGTCTCGACTCCGGCAGTTCTCGACCAAATCACAACGTGTTAGGATGACCATCAAAACAGAATCAGCAACGACTCATCGTCCAACTCCCCACCATTCTGGCAGATCTCACGGACAAGACTTTGGTTCAAGTCTTTCGGAGACCGAAGAAGATTACATTCATTACGCTCAACGATTCGATTCAACAGCTCCTCCGCCATATCAGACGTCGACGGAAGCAGGTCCTTCGAATACTGGAACGTCAGATAGAGCAAGCTTAGAGGAACTTTCTCCAGCTCCCATTTCTCAATCGACTTCAGAAGATGAGGAGAGGAGGCCACTCCTACCGTCCTCTTCCGCAGAGTTCGAAATCCGAAAGGCAAGGAGACATTGGAGACGTCGAATCAAAGTCGGGTTGCTAATCATACTGGTTTCTTTACTAGCATCTACTGTGACTTATCTTATCATCACTCGGAAGAGGAATGACAAAAGCATCTATGTTGTGAGTGATAGCTCTGCTTTACTCCCGCAAGCCTTGAAATTCTCACCCTTCCCTTCTCTTCTCTTCTCCTCGAACTTTTTAGCCTGCTCCCCTTCCAGATCCGAATGAGGGAACGGTGATAGCTTCTGCAAACTGGTCCTCACCTCGACGAATGCAAAGGGCAGGAACTGACTCTTCATTCTATTATTCAGCTGCCGAATTCCTACTCCCAGCGTCCGAACTTCAAGATCTATCTCTTCTCTTTCTCTCTAGCGGAACCTCTTTCACCGGTCTAGTCGCAACAACAGACGTCTTACCTCCTGCGAAGGATACGATTGTCATCAGAGCTGAAGCCTACTACTCGGACCTGGAAATGCTGTCCACGCTTTCTTTGACTCAGTTTCTTAGTTCAAAGAAAGGAATCAACTGGCAAGGAATCGCAACTCATCAAAGTTCTGGAAATGAATGGGACTCTTCGAAGGTCTTGGACATCTCGCTCATGCTCATTCTCCCGAAGGAAATGAGAAATACTGGAAGGGCGGCGGAAAGGATTAAGAGACTTCAGCTCGAAGGGGTCTTGGGCTTTCTAGGCGGGGAGGAATACAGAGAGTTAATCGTTGGAGAGGTAAAAATAAGTTCCACTTGCCCTATAGACGTTCGGGTGAGTAAATCGAGGATGGGGTTCAGAGGACAGCTCCATTCTCCTCCGCTTTGCCGCTTGACAGAAACTTTCGACTCAACTTGATTCGCTTCGTCTACACACTCCTCTTCCACACACACACACAGACTCTAACATCTTCTGGGGACATGACTCTCTTCTCGAAAGACAGCATTCGCTCGGGTTCTAGGCTTCAAAGCGGCGGTATCCTCAACGTATCTTCGGAGAAAGGAACCTTACATCTGGAGAAAGTCGATTCATCAAGCTCAATCTCCCTACGCTCTCTTGGAGACATAGAGGTTGCCTATGCCTCTTCTCCTGAAGTCTCGATCGAATCTAAACAGGGTGCCATTGGAAGCTTCGTCGCGATTTCTAACTCTCTCAGTCTAGTTGCGTCCAGTGGTGGAATTCAGTGCGGTATTGATCTGCTAAGCCCTTCTCCCGAAGTCCAATCCTCCAAAAGCAACGTTTCAGTTTCTGCCAAAGCCGCAACGGGCTTTGTTCGGATCAACTATCTCAAGCAGGATCCAGGGGTGACTTTGTACAGCAAAGTCGAAACTCGATTTGGTGGCGTTAGGGTCAGTCATCCTGATTTCTTTCAAGGCTCCTTTTCAGGAGAGACTACCACGGGAGATTTGGAACTGATGACTCGCCAAGGGAGGAGGATAGTAGTCGATGAGGATCGCAAGGAAGGGGAGGGCGAGATACTCAAGGGCAGAGTTTGGCAATTGGATGAAGAGAAAGATCGCCGATCGAGGACTTGGGGTCACAGTGAAATCAAGGGAGGGGAAAGTCGACTCTTGTTGGAGTTCTGAGAGTCAGTTTCAGTTCCTTGGATCCCCATTCATCAATTGTACTTGTTTCGCATTTTTCGTCCATCGAACTTTCGATCTGTCTTTGCACTCGTTGCATAGAGTGCTCGATTCTCAGTCTGCAAAGCTGGAGAAGCTTTCGAGTGAGATCTCAGTCTCAGGCTGCAAGAAAGAAACCAAGGTTTTAAATCAAACTAAAGAGAAGATCAATGAATGTGTTGAGATTTATAGACAGAACGCCCAAAGAGGGAGAGAGTGAAAGAATGTGAAAAAAGGGGGAGAATGGGAGCGGATTAAGTGTAACCTGTAAAGTTGCGGTGTGAGACTATAAGAGAAAATGAAAGTGGGTACAGGTAATCTAAAAAGAGAGAGGAAAAGGAAAGCTCTATGACAAGAGAAAGAATGCGCTTGATTAGAAAATAAATCTAAAGTCAGAAACTGAAGGAGCAAGGGGGTGGGTATTTTGAAGAGAACTTTGGGGGTCGGAGAAGGGGGGATTGACAAAACAAAGGAGAGGAAAGTAAAATTAGCTTTAATTTGATCGATTTGCAAGTTGATGTTCTAAAAAAGAGAGTGATTGGAAAAGCTTCTCCTGAAGAGGATAAAAACTTTTTTCAAGATGAGTTCGGAGCTGACTTGCGATTTTGAGTGAATGATGGTGACGATTTGGAAAAAATTGATGATGATTTGAATGCTGATGGATCACTTCCCTCAGGTGACCTTGAACAACTACTTTCTGGTCTCTTTCCCTTTCCCCTCTTTGACCTTCTGACTTCTAAGTCTGACAGGAGATTCAACTTCTCCTTCTTGATCATAATCCATTAAATCCTCCATACTCTGATCAGGGGTCTGATCATTCCTAGCAGCCAGAGCATTCATTTTACTAGCCAATAGAGACATTCTCTTGATTTGACGATCCAGTCTAGCCGGTGAAACTTCTCCAACATAATCTGAAAGTTCAGACATTCCAGAAATGGAAGCTGGAAGATTGGTTGGACCTAAATCAGGTGAGATGTTACTACTACTGATACTTGCACGTCTACTGCTTGCCCTATCACTACGAACCAGACTGATTTGAGATGAACATGAACATGCTAAGTCAGGGACGTTTTGCATAGTGTAGATTGAAGTACGTTTGGTTGGATTCTTGAGTCTTAGAGATTTTTTGGCTGTAGGAGAAGAAGTGGGACTACTGCCATCTCCATTTCCTGTTGAGAAAAGATCTTGAAGATTCTTAGTTGGGTTGCTGAACTTAAGCGGCAGAGTTCTCGATTTCCATTCTTTGACCTTCATTGATTTGGATTCTTCTTCCTTGAACGGATCTGAAGTTTCACCATTGCCCAGGTCTAGAGGTTTGTTGGTTCTACGTTCGTTGACATCCCTTCTGAGTTTGTGTACTTGAGCTGAACCAGATAGAGTGCCGACTTGAATGGGTTTGATTGATCCTCCTATATGAGAAGAGCTACCTGAAGAATTCGATCCTTTGCCTTCTGTCTTCGAGGACTCTCCGACGATTCTGGAATCCAGTTGAGCGTAGGTTGAAGAGGATCCGATTGAACTGACACCTTTCCTTCTTGTAGCGACTTGAGAATTCGAGCCTTCGTTCCCGTTCTTCTGAGCCAGTTCTCTAGCGTTCGAATACCTTCCTCTAGACTTCCTGATCCCATCTACCTTTCCAATTTTTGAAGGATTCTCATCTCCAACAGAGTTCTGCTGACTAGTACTGGTAGTAGCGATTGCCAAAGGAATTCTAGAGCCTGCCATCTTTCTTCTTCTTGGAGTTCCATTTCTGACTATCATCTCTTTACGTAGCAGAGTGTCGGGACTGAAGCTCTTTGGTTGAAATTCTGAAGAAGCCAGATTCAAGACTTTGGGTGAGGTCACTCCTCTTGGAGAAGTGATAGTCAAAGTTGGAGGAGAGGGAATCGAGTTTGAATTTGAAGTGGAAGGAGAGATGCTAGGCATAGACCCATCAGCATCCAATTGAGGAGTGCTCCTGTTGGAAGTTGTAGTCGAGTTAGGAATGGAAGAAGAACTTCCAATAGAAGTGACCAAGTTCCAATTCCAATTGGTGGCAGGACTGAATCGGATTCTCTCTCTTTCTTCGAAGGAAGGTAAAAGCTCTGGAGTGTTCTTTGATGAGATGTTGGTTTGATTCAAAGCCTTTCTGAGAGTTTCGATACTTCCCATCCTTCTAACAACAGCTTGTTTTCCATGAACTGTAATTCCACTTTCAGATTCCAGATGAGGTGAAGAAGAGTCGACTTGGATTCCACTTTCCGCTGCCATTTCTCGATCTTCATCGAGGTTTGTCTCTTCTCCCATTTCATCACCTCCTTTCCATCCTCTCAGACTACCAAATCCTCTACCGAGTCCCAAAGAGAAGCTGGGCTTCATGTTGAGACAATCCGCGTTTCTCAAAGCGACTGCTGCTCGATGAGAAAGCACAGGTTCTGCTGGAGTTGAGACTAGTTTGAATGACATTTGACGAGGGGTTGGGCTGAAAGAAGATCCCGAGGTTGTCCTTGAAGTAGAATTTGTAGCTTCTTCTTCCTTTCTCGAATTCGCGGTAGTGGTATCCACTTCTCCTTCGACTTGAGATTTGGACTTCCCATTCCTCTTTCTCCTCAAAGAAGCTTGGCCTTGACCCAATGATTTCTTCCATTCTCCCCTTTCAGCGGCGGCTGTCGGTGAAGTTGAAGTACTAGCGACTTGATACTCCATCTCTTGACCCTCCATGATGACCTCCTCGACTTTTTGATCTTGTTCTTCAATTTCAACATCATCAAAAGCGTCCAAAAGTGAACTTCTACTTTTAGATCTAGTCTTGAAACCATCTTCACCATTGAAAGCATCGAAACTTTGATCCGGTTCCACCTTTTCAGAGTCAACCTCGACTGCAGTTCCAATTCCAAGTCCCAATCCAACTCCACCTCTGAGTACCGCTCTAGCACCAACAGTTCTTAACCCAGATCCAGATCCTTTGATAGCAGACACAGTATGAGGAATAGGTCTGTTCTCTTTCCTCGTAGCTTGAGTTGTTGAAGAAGCTTGACCCTCAAAGAATTTCTTCAAGTCTTGAGTCTTTCCTTCTACTTTCATTCTACCAGGTAAGGTCTTGATTCCTTCTTTTACCATTATGTTCTCCCCTTGTTCTTGAGCTGGTGAAGTGTGTTGTTGATTCTGATGATGTGCAACACTTGCTAACCAAAGGGTGTTCCTGGTGGCTTGTTTCTTGGACTTCACTTTAGATTTCTTAGAAGATGATGGCGAGCTTGAACGTTTTGCAGGAGAGATTGGTTTTGTAATTGAATGAATAGTGTTGGGTCTCCTAGGGGATCTTAAGGATGAGTTTGAAGTGGATTTTGAAAGTCGAGGAGGTTGATTGGGAGCGGTTTTCGATTTCGATTTCGTTCTCCTATGAGATTTGGATGGGTTCTTTCTGGTTTCTAGGTCACTTGATGAAGATGATGTTGCTTCGGAGGTTTCCAGATCTTGAGCCCCGATGTTGGATTGTCCAAGAGCAGAAGTTGAATCCATCACTGAAGTGGATTTGACATCTTCAAGAACTTTGATAGTAACATCACCTTGACTATCACTATCAGAACTCGACTGAATATTCTCCTTGTCTTCTTCATTGTTGTTGTTGCTGTTCGAAGTTGAACCACTACTTGTCCAACTATTGAACCTAGACATCCATCCTCTCCCTCCTCCCTTCTTTTCATTCCCATTAGAAGTCGGAATCGATTCCAAACTCTTTATAGCATCTCCCACTTTCTCCTCTCCCTTTCCTCTCTCGGCCACCGATCCGATATTCCTATTGGACTGTTGTTGAATCTGCAAGGAGTTAGAAGCAAGCTTACCGGTTGGAGTCAAGATTCTAGTCTCCTTATAACCAGCTTGTTCCAACAAAGTTTGTAGACTATCGAATTGCGAGGATCTTGAGATTGAACCATACTTAGAAGTTGACGTTGGGGGTGGAGTTGTAGTTATTAGAATAGTATCAGAGGGTGAAGGAGGTGAAGATGCTGCTACCAGAGTAGGACTGCACTCGACGTTACTGTTGCTATTTGATGAAGATGAGATGTTCAAATTTCTAAGAGATTGAGTTGCTAATGAATGATTATTGGATTGAGATTGATTGGAAGTTGAACTTGTATAAGAATTACTTCGAACACCAACTGAAAGTCGTTGGGGGATTGAAATGCTTGACATGTCCTCCCGACCACTGTTTGGGTGGATCAAGATGAGAGATGCGTAGATTGGGTCAGTACATACAGCTTGTTTGTCTCTAACCAACACTACTATCACTCACCTTCAAGAGCAGCGGATGGCTAACACTTAGAATCTTGAACTGCTTGCTGTCTATTGAGCTGCCATGTGCCAGTCAGTGTATGGCAGGATCTGTATGTCGAGTTACTTGAAGTTGAAGATTAAAAGGAGAGTGTGAACGTGCGATGAAAAGTAAGTTAAGAGGGTTTGTTTGATGAGATCGATTCCAGTTCTAGATGTTGCTGTAAGGGAGGGCAAAATATGAGTGAGATGCGAGCCTGTGGGGCGCGTATTCTGAAAGGGCGTCCAAACTCAGTGTCATGTGCAATCACCATCAACTTTCAAACTGAAACACCTCCTCTTTTCCAACAAAACAAACATCAAAAAGGATTGAGGAAGGGGACCTTTTCAACTTTGGAATCAGGAGTCAGGCAGGAAAAACAATCCCCTCCTTTGTGTGTTGGGGAATCCCTCTGCTTCAGTCTCTAGCTCGACTTCCTTCTTCAGGCTTCAGGCTTCAGATTCACAAAATTCATCTACATAGTCACTAGTCACTCCTCTAGAGCTTTCGAGCAACAAAAGATTTGTCTCCGCATGACAGAGGCACATCAAATCCTGCCTCTCGAACACCTATACCGATGACCTTCGACTCAACGGTATCCAAGTTACAAAATAAACCGATGCATCTAAGGAGCAGCTTCGAAATATAAACTCAAAAGGGAATTCCCAAAGTATCTTGAAGTAGGATCCGACTCAACAAACAACTTCTCTCCCTCTCCATAAGCACTCAATTTCGGTCCTTCCTTTCCTTCCTTCTTCCATTTGATTCCAAAAGTACTTGAGTCTTTCTATCAGGATTCAAAGTATTAGGAGAAGGAGACCCTAAGCTCCAAATCGAGTTTTCAACTTTGCCCCCTTGATTTCCCTTTGCGTTTCCAAACGGAAGGTTCATTGATTGTAGAGTTCCATAAGCGTTGTCTTTCCCATCCAGACCGAATTGGTTTCCTGGAAATACGTTCTCTAGACCTAAAACTTGAGATGGATCGTGAACTAGAGCTAGAGAGTAGGTGGTGTCGTTTGGAGAAGTCTTGAAAAGG
The DNA here is from genome assembly GCA_012976225.1 of Golubevia sp. BC0850. Lineage (NCBI taxonomy): Eukaryota > Fungi > Basidiomycota > Exobasidiomycetes > Golubeviales > Golubeviaceae > Golubevia > Golubevia sp. BC0850. The sequence continues at coordinate 548,523 of JAAVVG010000017.1, read as the reverse complement.
ATCACGTCGTATTCGTTGGCGTCTGGGACGAAGGTTAGTGGTTGACCGAACTGTTGAGGGTTTCCTAGGAATCCTTTGAGCGAAAAAGAGGGAAATTGGCGGTCAGATAACGAAGGTAAGACATAGTAACTTGAGATCATACTCACCTTCCCAGCGTCGTCATCAACCCTGATTCTACCGGTCGGAGCGACCGCATAGACCGTAGTCGTAGTAACATCGACAACAGAAGTTTGAGTAACAGTGGCAGTACCTTGAGATCTGGTTTTAGTAGAAGTAATCAGAGTAGTAGACGTGGAGGTTCCTATGACAGAAGCCTTATGATGTTTGGTAGTAGTCTTCGTCTCGAAAATTCCATTGGAAGTTTGAGTTGACTCGGCTATTTCTGCATCATCATCCGAATCTACGATTCCTGCTAAGGCATGCGGTGTCTCGAGCTTATCATTCTCGCAGGTGCAAGTTAAATCGTACGTATCATCATCTTCCCCGTCTGAAGTCTTCTCACAGGTAGTCGTCTTGGGGTTGGACCCCACTCTTGTACACTCCCGTTGGCAGGAGTCTGAGTAGCGCTGACAGAAAGGTGAATCAGTTTGATTGTTCATTGGAGTAGTACTATTGGTTTGATCTAGGCTCTTGACTGGAAGGATTGGAGAAGTTCCGTTCGTCTTCTTATGATGAACTTTCACTTGAAGTTGAGCGGTTAGTTCAGCTAGAAGCTGAGCAATGACTGGAGTTTGAGCTGGATCGATAGAAATAGTAGCCTCTGTTAGAGTTGAAGTAACCTTTTCGTGTTCAGTCTTGGTGACAGTTGGGACGGTTGTGGGGCCAAGATTGTTGAAGTTGGACTAGAGTCTGCTCCCACTGCGTTCAGAGCTCCCTGAGTCCTATCGGTTCCATCACAATGACATCCGAAATGATAGACTTCGTTCTTTGGAACCTGGGTGTTTTCAAAGGTGGACACAGTTAGGCAAGTCTCAACGTCTCGTCCTCATCCCCAGTTTGTCGAACTCACCTTTGCACAATTGTTAAGAAACGGTATGCTCTCCAGTTTGCTTGTCCAAACAGATGTTAGGACAGGCTGGTACGAAAGCACCACAGAATTTATCCATTTGCTTCACTTGATTTTGACCAGGTTGACCTCCTGCTGGTCTGGGAGCACCTGGGGCTGCAGTAGTCAATGGAACGCTGAGCGCTAAGAGCAAGAATGATACCCTGAGACCTTTCATGATCATAATCTTGGAAGGAAGAGATGGTATGTTGTAAAAGAGAACGCTGAGGTTGGAAACGGGGAAGACTAACGAGGGACCTGCCCTTGGGAGAGATTGAAGAAGAAAGCTTGAGTAGTGGGTGAAACCAGTGACCAAGAACTAGCAGGGTGTGGAAGAGCAGAAAGAGAGAAAAAAGTTCGAGGGGAGAAGTTGGGAGGTCCAAAGAAAATGGAATTCCTTTTAAACCCCTGGAATGGGCGTAATTCTACTGAGAGACTTCTTCAGCCTTCGAGCATTCTTTCCATGTGGTCTTCCTCTGCAGGATCTCTGGTTATTTCTGTTGGGCTTGAGTACTGGGTACCTAGAAAACGTATCCGAGACAGGTTTGACGCCCAGAGGTGCTTGCGTGAGTGTTCCAGCAGGAGGTCTCCTCTTCCAACGTCCTTGTTCAATTTTTAGGTTCTCGACCGCTACAGTTGCCATGCTGAGATAGTTTCGTTATGTTATTCAAATAATATTCACAGGAAAAGTTGAAGATTACATGGGAAGGAATGATCTGATTTCAAGTCTGCTCAAGGGGCCCATCGGTCTGAGCAACAAATTTTCCTTGCAAAAAAAGTTCAAGAGAAGTTTCATCTGTTCTGCATCCTGTTTCCTCCTGACGTTTCTTCACTATGGCCAAATCCAAATCGATTTCCACTCCTTCAGTTTCAAGCAAAAAGAATGGGGCCCCTGTCAAATCAGCCAAAGTAGTCAGCAGCAAGAAGAGCAGCTCAAATCAACCAACCACCATAGTCAAGACCAGCATCATAACTTCAGAAGATCCATCAGAGCTTCCACTTCCAGACTCTGAAGCAGATCAAGATCAAGACGATGAAGATTCAAGTGGTTCATCATCAGACGAACATGAAGAAGGTAGAGACGTTTCTGAAAGAGGTTTAAAGAGATTGATGGAAGCTTTGGGAAAGGATGGTTTGGATGACTTTGACAGTGCCATGTTGGAGGGAGAAGGAGATCAGGATGAGCTAGACGATTACAATGAGGAACTAGATGAGGAAGCTATGGAAGGATTAGAAGGAGGGTCAAACGATGAGGAGGAAGAACCAGAACTTCCATCCAAGAAAACAAAGACCTCTTCAAAATCAAACGATTCTTTAGCTGCTTCTATTCTTCGTTCGGGATTAGTTCCAGAAAGGGAATCGGATGAGGAAGAAGACGAGGAGGAAGAAGAGGAAGATCCAGAAGCTGAAGATGGAGATTCAGGTTCAGACAATGAAGACCTTCTAACTTCAAATCCAAATGATGAGTCAACTACCACTCATTCTCGTAAGAAAGGAAAAGGTGAACCAAAGAAGTATATCAACAACGAAGAAGCTATGTTGAGAATTTATGAAGACATTAGGATTGCTGGACCTTCTACTGGGAAAGGGAAAGGCGTTGAAATGCCTTGGATTGAACATATGGCTCTTACTCATGATCAAGATCTTGGCATTGAAGATGCTGAGAATGATTTGGAAAGAGAGTTGGCTTTGTGAGTAGACAGAATGATGGGGATAGAGGGAGACAAAGTGGAAGGATGAACTCGGATTGGGTTGATAGTTTGGAGAAAGTCGATTTAAGGAATGAGGGCAATTGTTTGCTGAATTCGTGAAAATTATAGCTCCTTTCAGAATGTAGTGGTTCCTGTCGCTCAAGAGCAAAGATAACACTCTCTACTTGTCACCTTCCTGACCTCTCATCTCTCCCTCTCTTTATCCTCTTAGCTACAAGCAATCCCTGGCCTCTACGATTCAAGCTCAAAAGCGTTACTCAACACTAAATGTCCCTTTCTCTCGTCCAAACGATTTCTTCGCTGAGATGGTCAAGACTGACGAACACATGGAAAGAGTTAGACAAAGACTCTTGGACGAAAGAGCTGGAATTAAAGCTTCTGAAGAAGCAAAGAGACAGAGAGAATTGAAGAAGTTCGGTAAAAAGGTTCAAGTCGAGAAAGGATTGGAAAGACAAAGAGAGAAGAAGAGAATGGAGGAGAGTGTCAAGGGATTGAAGAGAAGTGAGTAGTACATGACTCAGATTTTGTTTTACGCCATCGAGCTTTCCAGTTGGCCACTGGCGGGGAAGATGATCTGTTGAACTGATGTCTAATCTCTATCTCCCTTCCCTTCTCTTTCAGAACGTCAAGGTGGTCTAGAAGGAGATGGAGGAGAAGATGACTTTGACATTCGTCTAGCAGCGGGAATGGAAGAAGATTCAAATGATCGTTCTTCTACTTCAAGAGGTAGAGGAAGAGGTAGAGGAAAAGATGGAAGAGCTAAAATGCCACGTAATTCTAGAGATGCCAAATATGGATTCGGAGGTTCAAAGAGACATTCAAAGGAGAACACCTCTGAAAGTACTGGAGACTTTGGTAGAGAAAAGAGTGGTCGCGGTGGAAGGGGTGGTAGAGGTGGATCAAGAGGTGGATCAAGAGGTGGAAGTAGAGGATCAAGCCGAGGAAGTTCGAGCAGAGGTAGACCGGGAAAATCTAAGAGGTCGTAGGTTTCCCTTCCCTTCTATCAAGCTATCAAGTTTGGTTGTTCAACATCCAAGTCATTTTATTTTCGGTTCAGTTCTTTTAGTATAGACACATGACAATTGCCCTCTCTTAATTCATCAGTACTAGAAGCTCGAGTGCTTCTCAAAGAAGAGTCCCAAGCTCACAGCTTCTCCTCATCGCCTCATCTCTTTCTGCAAATCCTTTTGTCTTACCTCCCATGTCAAAGTTTCTTCAATCTTTCATCAAGGTTCAAATGGATTACAATCTCCGGGACGCGACACTGATACGCGTGGCTTTAAGTTAAAGTCTTCTCATGCTGAGCTAAATAGAAACGCTGCAGGAATGGAAGTGATATAAAAGCCGACATTCCGGTCTGACAGTTTTATCCTCCCAACATCTTCCTCTCTCTCTAAACTTACCAGTTCCTTCTCTTTCCAAGCTCGCACCTACTTCCAATCTACCATGAAGTCAGCTATTTTCCTCTCTTTCATTGCCACCTTCAGCGCTGCCCTAGTAAGTTTCATCGTTCATCCTCGACCCCCTCCTTCCTCCAGGATCCGATTGACGATACTCACACTGACCTTTTCGACCATTTACAGGCCACCCCGCTATCAGCCAGAGCCCCGATAAAACCAACTCCAGGGCGCGCCAGCCTCTACAGAAACGCCACCTCCATTCCTGTTCTTGACAAATCGATCTGCAGACACAAGCTAGCAGAAGGACAAAATGTTCGTTACGATGATTCAGGTTTCGAACCATGTACTAATGTCCCATTCTTCCAACCAAAAGATGGGCGTGGCTACTTCGATTCAGCTTACGCTTTGAAGATCACAGAGTTGGCAGCCAATGAGTGTTCAGTCTTCCTTTATCCAGAGATCAATTGCAGAGGAAAGATCACTTACGTTGAAGATAACATCGGGGAATGTCAGGAAATTCCACAGACTAACAGTTTCATGGTTGTCTGCGACTAGGTTGTTCATCTCCTTTTCTTTTGTCCTGCCCCGTACTGGTATACCCTCTTTTGAATGCATAGTGACCCAGTCCTTCTCTAATGTGCCATCCTATCTACATCCAGCTGAGGGAAGCTCTCTTTACAGTCTTCCGTGAATGGCCTTGTCTGTCATTCGAGAGGGTCTCAACAACTCTTCTGAAATCTGACCTAGGAATTGGTTTGGATTTGAGAGTGGGTTTTCAGATTCTGGATTCGCTATATAGGCATCTTAGATCGAATGGAACGAAGAAGCAAGAAGCGAGAGTAGCCCAAAAGGCAAAAAAAAGGATTGCTGACTAGTTTGCCACCCACCACCCACCACCCCACTGCGGAACGAAGAGAAGTCTTCTCTTCCCAGTTCTGCCTTCCTGGTCTACCCCTTCTAGCATAGGTAGTTCTGACCTCTGACCAAAGCTTAGATAGGTGCAATAATTCCAAGACCAGCAAACTCAAGGAGAGATAACTAGCTCGAGCAAATTGGTTTCAACAACACCCAAAAAAGGAAAGCTTGGACTTCGGTGACCGCATCAAACTCAAGCTCAAGTTCGGTACGGGAAGAACGATCGCTAGAGCAGTTCTAGATGTGGTCGACCATTCTCCGCGCCATCCAATCATTCTTCTTTTCCTTACCTCATTCATTAGCTCAAAGATTGGATCGTTGATGGTCTGATTGCTTAATTGAAACCACCTCAATTCAACGCTTCAATTCTTCCAATCGCAAGAAAGAGAGGCAGAAGGAGGTCGCAGGATGACTTGCAAGTCTAATTCCAAATCCAATCTGAATTCCCCTGTTCCACCCTCATCCTCATCTTCAACCGCTTCAAGTTTCAGTTCTTCGAGTACAAGCAAAACGAAGAAATCTAGTTCAAGTCAGGCTCCAACAGCGAAGGTGCTCTACTCAATCCCTTCTGTCCTACTAGCACTTCAACTTCTCGCTACTACCTCTACGACCAACGCCTCCATCATCCCAACCTCTCATTCATTCTCTTCCTTTACCTACTTCAATGAAACCATATCTTTAATCTGTGATCATTCCATCAAGCGCAACTCTTCTACTTCTTCAAGTACGCCTAACAATCCAGAAACTCCAGACGACCCTTACTGCCTGCATCATTTGATCGCTCATCCAATGGACCCAACTGACTCTCAGGACAGACTGGTTTCTGTAGGTTTAGTCAAAGTTGGTGTCACATACATCATACTCTATTCAACCCTAGCTACCTTGCTCTTTGGTATGGCAGCACTGGTCCTTCTCAGACATGGTTTTAACACGAGGAAGAGGTGGCTTCCGCAAGCTTGGGCTCTGGGATTCAGCTTGGTTCTTGGACTCATAGGTTCTGGTGAGTACATGAGAATCGAGGTTCAAGTAATAGGAAGGGCTGGTATGGAGGTATGGAGGGTGAAATGGTGTCAGCGAGAATCTTGAATCCACCACCATGCGTTCCAGAAGACGGACGGGCTTGGCTGACCATTCCGCTCCTCCCACTTTGTTCTAGTTCTTAACACTGTATTCTGGGCTACTATGCTAACTCAAGATGTTAAAGGGAACTCGGACAATTACTACAGCGCAACAACGGTGAGTTTGTATTTCAGGTGGCAAGGGGAGGGACGTGCTTGAGTGACCATGCTGATTGCTGTCGGTGATGAGTCAGTGAAGCCCAGCCTCCTCCGTTCGAACCTTTGTTGAACTTCCCTTCTGATCTCATGATGTCTCTCTCCTCCCGCTTTTGATCCTTCAGGCGTTGCTCGTCATCACTCCCATCGCAGCTCACGTCGGCCTAATCCTGAGGCTACGAAGCTTCTACCCTCCCACCTTAGCTGGAATCTACAAGAGAAAACTAGTGTTAGCATTGCCAGTTGTTCTGACAATTACACGAATAGCTCTGGTCATCGGTTATCTCATTCTATCGCATAGAGCTCTAGTCGACTCTTCTTATAAGAGAATTGGTGTCAAGGATCCAAGCAACCTGATCTTTGGGGAGCAGATAGTAGCTTTAGTACAATTACTTTACATCTCTATCTTTCTTGCGAGGAAGTATCGACAAATGGGTCATGGAACTGGTAGTGAGCTACTAGATCGAAGTCGGAGAAATACCAACGGTCTCAAACAGGTTTTGTACGCCACCGCTTTCTGCTACGTGAGTTTTCTTCTCCCCGACTTTAAGTCACCTTGACATGAGTTAATTCTTTCACTCTCCATTCTGCCCCACTCTCCTGCTTCAGGCCTTCTCTACCGCCTTTCAAGTTGGTTTGGTGGGAACTTCAGCGAGTTCTTCCGTCTCTGGTAACAACCTGGGATACGTGTTGGTCGCCAACATCTACGTTCAATGTGGTGGAGCTATCCTAGCAATGCTTTCAGTCAGTCACAAATGGAGAGACCAACGTTTCGCTCCAAAAGAAGCAAAAACACAAATCACCCGAAGAAACAGCATGTCTCAACTCGAAAGCAATCGAGATTTCGGAAACGGCTCTCGACGATCTTCAACTCGAAGTGACCAGCCTCAAGCCACCACAGCAGTTCAAGCTCAAATCAACGCTCATGAATCAGCAGCCGAGAAGAGGGAGAAAGAACAAGATTTAGAATTCGTAAGAACTCAAGACGATTTGGAAATCGGGTTGGAAGTTCCTGGAAGCCCTAGGTTTAGAAGAACTAATTCGAGGATGTTAGCTTTAAGACCTGATACTGGTGATTCGGATGCTAATACTGCAAGTGAAGGTTATGGAACTTCTAAATACACTTTTAGCGGGACTTCAGATTCAGAGAGCTCACTCTCGGAAAAAGCAGGAGACTTCTCTGCAAGTCGGAGACCTTCTTTACCTCCGCTTCTAGATGATGCTGAAAGCCCCATTCAACAATCAACTAACACATCAACAACTCCTTCACGAGATCTTGACTTCAATCAGCGGTCGGTGAGAGTCACAATGGCTGTAGCCCCTCCGTCCCCGAAGTCGACTTGAAAATTACTTCAAATTCAATCCAACTCAACTCAATTCAACTCATAGCTTCATAGCTAGTCTCCTCCCCTCAATTTTCAGGTACGACGGAATCGCAACATCCCACCTCTGCTTCTTTCTCATCTAACCTCACCTTCCTTTCATCTTCTCTCGCTTTGCTATATCAGCCTCTTTATCATACCAGTCCTTCTCCTCCTGCTTTACCCACGTACGCTTCATCTATCATCATCTACTTATCCTTTTTAGGACTCCTTTCAACTCCTTGTAGTTCCCTTTCTCGTCGTTGCATGTACTTCTAGTTCGCTTCTCAATGTTTCACTGCTTTAATTTTTTCGAGATTCTGGTTTGACTTATGTGAGGAAAATCTCAACTCTCAACTCACGTACGCACAACTCATGCACTCATGCGATGCGGTCCTCTCAGCAGATCTTTCACTTCCAAAGTGAATGATATAATGCTATAATGATAGACGGATCGATGATTCGGCATGTATGTACTGTAGAGGACATGACGACTTTCTTACGCCACCGTGCTCCGGGAGTCCGTTGGCCCTCTACCACTTTTCGAACCGTAACCTTCGTCTGCTGGACTTCGGAAGTCGGAACTTTGCATTTCCTGCAAGATTGCAGGATTCAACGTTTCCCCGCGAATGCGTCATTGAGATTGGACGTTGGCCTCCGACGACTGTGGAACTCCTCTGTCGTTTTTGTTATTCAATTCAATTCAAAATTCTGTCGTTTTCGAGAGAGCTCAAAGCTATAAAAGGAGACCATTCTCAGCTCCAAAAGTAACTTCTCTCCAACAAACCAATTCTACTCACTTCTTCTGATCTTATTTCAATCCAATCAACCCAACCAAATCAACCAAGTCAACTCGACTACTTCAAAGATGCTCTCTATCCCAACTTTGCTATTCTCCCTATCTGCTCTCTCCCTAGTGGCGGCTGCCCCAGCAGCAGCCCAAGACCATTCAAAGGACTGTCTTGAAGATGGTGTTACGTAAGTCTTGAACGGAAGCACCAGAGAAATCTACTGTGCCGAGGCTGACGAGTTGACGACCAACCACCCCCCCCCCTTTCACGACCAACCCACCCCCTTTTCTCGTCAACAGTTACGGAAGTCTCTGCAAACTCAACGGACAAAACTTCGACAACTCCACCGTCTTGACCGACACTTTCTCCTTCTCAGCAGCTGGTCACGTTGGACTTTCCAACGCCATCAACTACTTTACAATGGATTTCCAGCCAACCTCTGGTGATTCCGCAAAGTTCCACAACTTCTATCCAGTCGAGTTGACCCCAGGCTTCCTCCAACACGACCCAAGCTCTAACATTGTCTTCCACGCCGACAATGTCAAGATCCCTTGTGGTCTAAGCGGAAAGTCTAAACTCAACGTGAGTCTTCATGTTTACATCTCTTGACCTCCTCCGGCTGAGCTGACCTTTCTCTTCTTATATCTTTTTCTAATTTCCTTCAGCTTGTCTCTCATCAACATTACGGAGCTCAGTACGGTGCTAGTGTCTTGCTTAAGCAGTACGGCCCCTTCGAAGTTAACTCCCCTGCTTGTTAAGACGCATCGGCATCTTCCTAATAATGTTCGCTGCACATCTCTCAATCATCTTGTACATATTTTTGGCCCAACACATAAGCATATATCTCGATTTCGACTTCTTCTCTTGATTCAAAACTAATTGGACTGAATTGTTCAGACCTTCAACCCACCCCCCCCCTTTTCTCTCGCGACTGCAGAATCGTTCGGTTGGATAGCGTCGAGTCAAAGCTATCAAACAACGCCGTGTGGCGGATATCATTACAAGGATGTGATAAGCTACATAGAAGTGCGAGGTAGATTGGGTGAAGTGAAATGAATTAAAGGTGTGTCGTTACAACGATGCAAGATGAAAGGTGAAAGCAAGATGAGGTATGCACAGTTACAAAAAGAAATGACCTGTGGAACTGTTTAAAGACTTCGAATCTGTTTAGAAGCAAACAAGAAAACAAACAACGGTTGAGAGCAAGTTCGTTCAGTGACAGAGTTAACGAAGCTGACTCACCTCACCTCTTTCATCCTCAGTCTACTCAAGCTTCGAGTGGTTCCCGAAGAGACTGATTCATAAGTCTGATTTTGACCCGAAGGATCAACCCTTGACAAGCATCCAAACCCCAACAGCTACTCCTGGAATTCCTCCCCTTGTATCTGCCAAAGCAACATACATCTTTCCTTTTCTGACTACCTTTGCTCCTTTTGGGTAGTTGTTCTTCTCTAACCATTTCTCTCCCATCTTCATCGCTTGATTCAGGGCTAGAGCTGCTAGAGGTGTGAGGTGGTAGACCATTTTGGGGGAGAGGGAAAAGGTGAAGAGAAGTGGCGACACTTTAAAGAGAAAGCTCTCTTGAACCCTCATGAGGATTACAAGGAGTCTCAATGCCTGATTTTTGGAAATCAAGGCAAAACAAAGTGTTCGAGAAGCTTTCGAAAGAGCGCAAACGTTGCTGCAGAAAGAGGCATTTGAAGCTAAAAGAGAGGAATTTAGAGCGACGCTTTGAGCTTTTCGATAAAATCCTTTGTCTCACACTTTCCAGGACAGTACCTTGGCTTTAGGGTCAGCACTAAGAGTTCTCCACCATATACCAAGAACTCTCACCAATTCTCACGGGATGTAGGACATTTGAAGAGAAGTGGCGGGTGTGAAAGCCAGACCTGGAAACCTTCCTCGTCCCCTTTCAAGATTTCAGTCTTCTGGAGATTTTACCTTTGCCAAACTATGTCAGAAGCAAAACAGAGAAAATAGAAATCCTCGAAGCTTTGCCAGATCCCTTATCGATAGAGACCATCATTGTCCTGCTTTCACCAATAGACGATCTTGGAACTCCCTAGAATGGAAATCATAGGGCGTGGATGAAGTCTAGAGAGAAGCTGCAAGAGATCTGTTCGAGAAGGAGGGTGGAGCTAAAGCTAGTTGGAGAGTCAGAAGAAAAGCGTGAGTTACTGATCTGGATGTTCAGGTCGAAGAGAAACTTGAAACCAGGCGACGTTTCAGTGAAGAGAGGAGGTCACTGACGCTCTTTTCCTCGTCACCATCTGGACTTGACAGCTGGTCATTGAAACTTCGACATCTAGAATTTATCATGACTTCTAGATACATCGTGATCGCTCGAAAAGAATCCTCCTCTACAGGTGAGACAGCGCGAGGCAAAGAAGAGGTGAGGTAAAAAGACGTCGGTAAGGATAATTGCTAACCTTTTCTTTCAACCTCTTCTCCTGTTTCCCATCTATCTGACCAACTGATTCCACGTTTTATATGTCTACCAAGCTTCTCTACCCAATGTGATTTTTCTCTTACGAACGAGTGACCCGCTCAGAATCAAAGGATCGTGGCCTTTCGAGTCTCTTTCTGTTGGGTTAATTTTGAGAATTGAAAGAACGATTTTGATGATAAAGTATATGACTGTGTACTGTTACAATTAGAAAGGGGGCGGAAGGAATAGATACAAAGGAGAGAGAACTGAGAAAATTGAAGTCTTGGTGACTCAAAACAACGAGATCTGCACATTAGTCAGAACCAAAAGCCAAGATTCCTCCTAATTCCGATCTCTACCACCTCTAGTATTGGTATTCGGACAATGATTTGCGAAGCTGAAAGGGAAGCGCCAAAAACAACAGGGGGAAAGAAAGAGAAGAACAATTAGAGGTCAGTTGACAACCGAGGAAGAGAGTCAAGTCAAATCAAGTCCTTGCTTCGAAAAGTAAAGAAATTTCGTGCTGAAAACTTTTTCCCAAAGAAAACTTTGAACCTTCAAAACCCGAAGAGAGGGAGAGGAAACCAAGAAGAAGAAGAAAATCTACTCACTGACCAAAGTTCCCACATTTGAAACATTCGATTTTACTGTAATCTCTAACCTGACCATTTTTCATAGTGACAGTATTGCCAGTCAAAGTATTAGCTTGATCTGGAGGAATATTCAATACTGTGAATCCACTTCCACCTGCACCTCTTGTCCCACCATCCGCATTCCCTCCCCTGCCTCCATCTTCTCTACCTCTACCACCTCTTCTACCTCCACCTCCAGTTTCGAAAGAATCATCCCCTCGATTGTTATTTTGATTTTGATTTTGATTTGCATCTCTACCTCCAAAAGCTTCCAAAGGAGTCATAGGAACCACTGTAACGATAGGAGAAGATTGTCTTGATTCAAAAGAAGGCTGAGAAGATTTTGGATGTCCTAGAATGCATAGAGGACCTTTTGGACAGAAACCTGCCAGGTAGAAAGGACAGATTGGTCGACGAATGTGTTTTTTCAGACAGTGAGGACCTGGGAGAGGAGAGGATAGAGGGTTAGTTTTTCCGTTAGTACCAAGTAAGTTCTCCGACTTCTTTCATTTGGAATAGTTCTGATTTCCATCATATACGACTTGATAGGAAAACGATCAGCCAATCTCTCTATCACCTTTTCTAAGCCTTCCCTCCAACTTTCTAGTGTACTCACCATTCCTACAAAACCCTCTCCTGAAATCCTCACATTCCCTTCTCTTAGCTTTCTTCTCGACATGCAAATAAAGACATTCGTCTCCCATGTTACAGAAATCGAAAGTGGCATAGAACCTACATTCGGGCATCTTTCTGAGATCGTATTCATGTAAGAAATCGCATGAATCTCCCTTTTTACATAAACCTCTTAACCAATGTTTACAGACTGTTCTTCTGATGTTGTCCTTTGTGTGAGAATGGAAGTTTAATGAAGAGGGAGTTGTATGTCGAAGTGGACAGGATGGTCCTAAGGGACAGGTGGAAGTCGCTAGGTAGGTTGGACAGAGTTGCGAGTCTGGGAGAAGGAGAAGGATATGTGATTAGTCATGGTCTAACAATAGGGGAAGAGAAGTAGTTTGTCGAGATAGAGATGGACCGACTGAGCTTGCATGTATCTTCTTCTCTGCTGTTACTCTCTCTACTTCTACTTCTACTCACCACTATCCAGTTTAACTTTGACCTCATTCTTGATGAAATCTTCGAAGCCGAACACGTTTTGATGAAAATCTGAATGAACTGCTTGTTGAACTGAGACTGGAATAGAATAGGATGATGGGAACGATGATTCCAATTTCTTCTGGTTTCCTTTCCCTTTCCCTTTCCCTTTGCCCTGCGTCGTCGCTACTGTGACAGTTTGAGTGGATGACATGACTGATGAGTTCCTTGAATGCCAGAAATGAATTAGAATCAAAGAAGATCTGGATGTTGTTGGGGTTGAAAGCGAGAAGATAAGGCTGGCTTAATAGCTGGTTTCCTCCTTGAATCCTCTATCATCCTAAAGCGTCTTATCTTCTACCCACTTCAATCGAATCGGAATGACGTCTGAAGCAGGTCCTTGTCCTTCAAATTCAAATTCAAGTTACTCGTACGCTCATCCACTTCATTCCAATTCATCTCAATCCCCCAATGCATTAACTCCTTCACTCTTGGCTCATACTCTTGTTTCAATCTATTACATTCGATTGAACTCAATCCCAGAGAGCGATGTAGCTTTTAAGAACGATATTCTACTTTGGTTGGCGAGGGAAATCTATCATGTCAGTACAACAGAAGAGAAAGGTAAAGGTGAAGGTGGGGCTGAGATAGAGATAGAGATCCAGATAGATGGCTAGGTAGCCGGTAGAAGATAGAGATGGTTGGAGTAAAGATCTAATCCCAAACAGAACATAAACTTCTATTTCCATATCTGGGCCAAAGACTTTGAGGAGGGAGAGAGAGAGAGAGAGAGAGAGAGATGTCCCATTGATTCAGAATTCTCCTTCAAGTATGAGTTCTCTTCATTGAGAGACACGCTTTCTCTCGCGTCGGACCTTCATATAATGGAACGATGCATCATATCATAAGCCTAGAAGCTCGATTCTGGGGACGCATGCGGGTCTTTCAGAGTCATTCCGGGAAGAGATCAGGTTCTCAAGTGCTATCAGCCAGGAAATAGAGAGCCTGAAGGGAGCAAACGAGTAGAAATTAAATGGAATGAAGAGTAATTTTAAACTCGAGTTGAACCTGACTGAACTCAGCCCCTGCCTTCTTCTCTTCTCTCTCCCGGTCTCTCACCATCTACCCCTTCTCAGATCGACCCGCCTTCACCCTCTTACTCTCATTTCCGTTCCTCCCTGAAAGCTTCGCTATCACCTCCAAACTCTCCACCTCCAACTTCTCTAAACACTCTACTCAACTATCTAGATCTCAACTTTCAAGAATTAGACAAACCAGGTTTTCTATCCAACATTTTCACAGGAGCCAAATTATGTTTATCAGATCCAACCCATTTGATGCAATTCGCAGATTCGAACATGAGCAAATCTTTAGACAAACGTTCCTTTTTAGGGATCCAGCTAAGACGATCATGTTTGAAATTCGGTAGGATGGAGATTGAAGATCAAGATTCTTTTAGGGAGAGATGTAAGAGTTGGAGAGATAGAGAGATTGATGAGTTGGATGATAAGGGTAAAGGAAAAGGTAGGGGTAAGGGTAAAGGAAAGGAAGGACCCGAAGAAACTTCTCAAAGTCAAGATTTGTTGAACTTTGCACTTCAGAAAGCCATTTCTTCTCAAGATCAAGAAGGTCCTTCAGAAGATCCAAGACTTAAAGCTTTCGATCAGTACCAATTGGCTTTGAGAAAAGGAGATTATTACTCTTCCAAAATCCATTTACATCATTTCTTTGATTATTCTCCAAAAGGAGCTGAGAGAGATTTGCATCAACACTTTTTATTGAACTTGAGTTACTTTCATTATTCTTTTGGTAGTTTGAAGACCTCTCATGAGACGTTGTTGGAAGCGATAAGACTGAGTAGAAGGAATGATGATGAGGAATGTTTGATTGTTTGTGGAGATCTTTTGAGGAGACTTAGAAGAGAGGAAGGTCGGAATTTAAATCCAAGTGGACTAAATGGAATAGATATAGATGAACAAGTTGGTGGAGATGAAGAAGATTCTTTGGATAATTGGAATAGGATTAGAAAGCAAAGGAATCATAAAGTTAAGGTGAAAAATAAGGAGAAAGAAAAGGGGGCAGATGGAAATCATCATGGAATTGGAATCGATGATCTATTCGATCAAGAACAGAATGATGGAATTATTGGAACTGAAGAAAAGGTTTGGAATGCTGTGATAGAATTGGAAACTGTGAGTAAATGCTTCAGCACCATCTCAACCGCAAAGCGCTTCTCGGATCTAAGTCAACCCAACTCCTCGCTTGCAATTTCTCTCAGGGAAAGTCAATCCCTTCAATACTCGTCTCATTACTTCAGACTCTCAATCCGCAACCTTTACCTCCAGGATCGGAAAAACCTTTAGGTCCAGATTCGCCTGCAATTCCAGTGAACGTGCCTATGACTTCGATTTCTTCAAGCTTCACTCATCCTTCTGAGGTTTTGGCTAGACTCTGGTCTTCTCTTGGTGAAAGAGAGATTTCTCTGAATCAAATGAGGATTTCTTTGGAAGCAACGACTAATGGGAATGAAGGTAGATGGGATGAAATCATTAGAGTCAAGGGAGAATGCTTGAAAGCCTGGGATGTGAGTACCAGTCTGAACCGCTAATCAGAGGAAGGAGCTTCGAATAAACCGGTTCATCAAAAGAAGTTGGCACTGATGATGCTTCTTCAACTCTCTGCTTCCTTCTCTCATCTCAGCTGGCAGAATCAGGTCGATATGATCTATCACTCTCAAGACTATTAACTCATTCGACAATTAACAACCTTTCCTTTGAAGCTTATAAGTTTTGGTATTCTGAAATTTGGAAAATCCTTTGGTTGAAATTTAGAAGGAAAGGTGAAACTTCGGCTTATAGATGGGTTCAATCTAAGAAACCCGATGTTGGTAAAGAAGTTGATGGAGCTGTTCAAGCTGAAGGAGAATTGAACACAGACTTGGATGATACCGACAGAGATTTTGGATTGGAAGAAATGATCGAAGATAGAAAAGGTGAAAAAGAAAATCAATTTGGTAGGAAACATTGGTCGGATTATGAAGGGAAATTGAAAGGATTGATTTTCAAAGCTAGGAAGTTGAAGGTGAGTTCGAGGAAGATGAAAGAACGGTCGAAAAACAGACAGGGATAGGGATTTCAAGGAAAGAAAGGAGGAAGTTTGATTAAGCACGCTCTCTTCATTTTCTGACTTCCCGCACAGGAGGCGAACCAACCTTCTTCAAGTTTGTCACCTCTCCTGAAATGCATCTCGCTTTCAACAAGTCAAGGATTCATGAAAATTCGTAGAGAGGCTATCGTTCTTCTGGCTGATCTTATGCTCGATCTGGGAATGGGAGTAGAAGGGAAAGAGTTATTGGAAAGAGAAATGGAAATGGTGAGTCCTGAGAATCACTTTTCCTCATCTGATTAAGCTGCTGATCGATTCTGAAATGCTTTCAATTCTCGCTCAAAACAGCTTTTGGAAGACCACAACCTTGAGAGGAGAGGTAACGCCAAATGGGTTTATGCCAAATGCATTTTAGCTTCTGGCAAACATTCTGGTAAGTTCCGATCTCGTTCTTACTATATCTTTCGAGCGAAAGGAGCCTGACCCCAGATTTCTTTGTGTTGTTCTGCTCTCAGTCGAAGATCGACAGCATTCGATAGCTTGGTTGGAAGGCTCAGATCTGGGTGAGTCACTCCCTTCCTTCCCCTTTTTGAGTCAAAGCTGGGACCTCAGGCAACGCACGCAGCTTACATTCATCCCAACATTTGTTTCTCCAGACTTTCAAGCAACTCTTAATTTCCCTGCAAGACTTCCAGTCCTCTACTATCTGGCCAGACTTCATCACACCATGGGAGACTTTGACTCTAGAGACTCGGTTGCCGAAGAACACGAGAAAGTGGAGAATGCTGTCAAACAACTGAGAGGCAGCAGGGTTCCAGAGGATTGGGACAGATTGAACGAAATTGAGGAAATCGTGGCCATGGTGGGAGGAATGGTTGGGAATGGCTGGGAATGAAGAGGTGATAGAGCTTTCGAAAATCTCCCTTTCACTGTATTTTTAAAAGGTTTCAACATGTCTTCTTGGACTTTTCAACTTCGGCGCACTCTCGTTGCGAGTCACAAAATCACTTCGATCTTTTCCCTTTCCCCCTTTCATTTGCAACAGCATACACACATACACATAGCAATTGATTTTCAATTTTCCAAGACAAACCTGGAAGATTTGAGCGCTTGAGCAGATTCTCGAAAGGTTTTGGTCGATCGTTCTTAGAACCAGTCAACGATTCAGAAGTCAGGCAGTTCAAACGCAAATTTTTGGGAACAACAATTTATTGAAGAAAGAGAGAGAATGCAAAACAAATAGAGCAAGGAATTGTGAAAGTGAGGCAGATCCTATACAGCAGAGAAGCAAACGACAGAAAACAAGATACGAGATTAAAAGACTGACGGGAAAAGCAAACTAGATGGATTGAAGTGAGTGTGTTGTTTGAGCTTTTTTTTTGTGATGGTTTTCTTCTAAGGTTTTATTGAAAGAGACTTGAGAAATAATGAGTGTGTGTTTCTAAGTTGAGATAGAGTCAATCTTTGCGTGGATGACGAGATCGTTCCCTAAGTTACAACCACAGCTTCCAACTGGTAACTCATGCTTCGAGTGATGATGAGTCTTCTCAGGACCATGAGCAGTTAGAGTTCCAGTTGGTTTTGGCTGTTTCTTACATCCAGGTTTTGGAATTGGAGTGTAGAGAGGTTTACCGTGCATCAACGAAGGATGTCCGTTCCTGTGAAGGACAGGTTCGAAGAGGAACTCGTCGCAATCTTCTCCTGATTCAGAATCATATCCAGATCCAGAAGATGAACCGGAAGAGCCTGAAGACGCCGAACCATTGCCAGAACCTCTGGAGATGGTTGGAGTTGATTTGGAGGCGCTGACTTGAGATCCGTTTCCACCTGATCCAGCAGTTGAGGTTGGTTTCGAGTGCGGGTGACGAGTGTCTTGCGAAGTCTTGTCATCATCGCAAGGCTCAGACTCCCCGTTTCCGTTTCCGTTTCCATTTCCATTTCCATTTCCACTTCCACCAGATCCACTTTGATGAGCTGGGCTTGAGCTTGAAGAGGATCCGTTGGCTCCTAGACCGTTTCCACGACTGATGGAGGCAGCTCCAGTAGAAGTCGCTCTAGGGATGGTCGAGAAAGCGGTTGGAGTGATGGTGAGAGATTGAGATCCGTAAGTGATGGTGACGACATCTGGAGCAGAAGATGAGGCCACGGCACCGTTTCCAGTTCCAGTGCTAGTTGGACGAGCTGGGATTCCGACTCCTCCAATAGAGATCGATGGAACAGCTGCAGCACTGGTTTTGCTTGCTAGTAGACTTGAAGCCATGGAGTCCAAAGCAGAGCTTGCACCACCTTTTCCTCCGTTACCTCCTAGAATGCTTGAGACCAAGGCTGCGATCGAAGACGCTGGAATCTCGTTCTGAGAACTCAAAGCCGAAGAGAAAGAGTTGAGAGCAGAAGTCGAACCAGTTCCTGTTGGAAGAGCATTAGCTAGAGAGGAAAGCTGACTTGCTAGAGAGGTGACGGTAGCTGCAGCCGAGTTAGAGGGGAAAGGCAACTTGACTCCTGGAATTGAGATTGAAGCAACACTCGAAGCGGTCGAAACAGATGGTCCTGCGATAGTGGTGGTCGGTAGCTTGACTCCTGGTAATGAGACTGAAGGAGCGCTCGAAGGGGTCGAGCCAGCTTGGGAGGAGGCTTGTTGAAGAATGGAGGAGACCAAGGATTGAAGGGAGCTTCCAGCCGATGTTGGGATCGCAGATTCGCTCATGAGGACAGAGGCGACGCTAGAGATCGAGTTAACGAGAGAAGAGGCATCTCCAGCTGGGGGAAACAGAAAGAAAGAAGAGTGGCAGAAATGTCAGGACGAGGAGAGAAAGGTATGAAGTTGGGTGTGGCGATCGACTGACTGGGTTGATACTCACTTGGAAGGGCGCTTGCAATGGATGTCAATTGAGAGACAGCGGAGCTGAGAGCTGCAGAAGCTGTTGGGACCAAGACACCTCCTCTAGAGATCGAGGGAACCAAACTTGCTTGAGAAGAAAGGATGGAGCTGACCACAGATCCTAGTCCAGAAGCTACGCTGCTAGCCACGTTCGATGGGAAGGCTGTAGTGACTGGGATCGGAGCTGAAGAGACTTGGTTTTGGAGAGAAGAGATGACTGAGGCAATGCTTGATGCCACTCCAGTTGGGAGAGCCGAATTGCTGAGGAGGGAGGAAATCTCAGAGTTGATGGCGCTTGGGTTGGCTGTAGGGAGGGCAGAAGCTAAAGAACTCAAGTCAGAGGCAAGAGAGCTCATGACTTGAGTGGGTAGGTTGACGTTTCCGAAAGAAATTGAGGGAGTGGCGAGGATTGAGCTGGCGACAGATTCGATGTCAGAGGCAATGCTGCTGAGGGCTCCAGTTGGTAGGGCGATTGGAGCCGAGATCGATGGAAGCCCAGTGGCAGTGGCTTGGTTCTCGAGAGAAGAGAGCACCGATCCTAGAGAAGAAGCGACGTCGGTTGGCAGAGCGGTCTGGTCCAAGAGAGAAGAGATGGCTGACTGAAGA